>JACEEZ010021049.1:0-24361 GCA_016584305.1 Chionoecetes opilio
AACGTCATGCCAAATAGCAGTGTAATGTTTTTAACATAAAAATCTAGATCTTCTAATACTAAATCACTTATAAATAGTTAGTTCATGTGCTATAGCATAATAACACTGATATAGCATCATAATTTAATACCAATCACCTTCAACTTTACACCAACACAAAAAACACTGTTCCATTTAATTTAAATGCACTAGTTCACCACCACCATTTAATATCATGCTAATATGCATAGTCAGTCACTTTTCTTATGTTTTTCTAAGTATTTAAAAAATATAGATTTTCCAAAATCGTAGTGATGCGGGGGATCACCGAACGTCATGCCCCGAAAATATGCAGTGTTAAATGGTTTTTTTAAACCATAAAAAATTAATTATGAATCATTCTAAATTACATAAATCACTTAATATAGTTAGTTCATGTGCTTATAGCATAATAACACTGATATAGCATCATAATTTAATACCAATCACCTTCAACTTTATGCCACAAAAAAACACTGTTCCATTTAATTTAAATGCAACTAGTTCACCACCACCATTTAATATCATGCGAAATACATAGTCAATCACTGTTTGTTATGTTTGTGTAGGTATTTCAAAAGATATAGCTTTTTCAAAATTTCACTGTACGTTGATCCCCCGCACTTCACCATACGTTGATCCCCCGCGCCACCAATTTTTTTGTAAATAATGCCACCGCGGCCTGTTCGAAAGCATGCACTACTTTTTCACTCAATAACATGTCAATACGGTTATACCTCGTATTGCAACTTACCTCAAAAGAATCACGCCATCACAGCCGACATGAACACTATATAAGAACGGCGAAAGTAACAAGGAACATACGAAAATAAAATTTCTTACCTGGTAAACACGGAGTGACGCTGACGCTACCCTGTTGCTCGCATGTAGTTCACTTGAGGGTGGGCGCTGCACCGTGGTGGCATGGTGGCGCGAAATTGAATTAATTTTCGCGTTGTAGCCTTCGTACGGTGATCCCCCCCGTTCGGTGTGACCCCACCCCACCCTACAGCCATTTTCACCTATTTTCGGGTTTGTACATTGATATTATCCCCATCTATCTTTGTTCAGCCTGCATAGAGCGGTAATCCCGTATTATAGGGTAGTAATGATCCACACAGCCGTATACCAGCCCCCAGGTCAACAAACGGTGACGTCACACAGCCTGACGTCACAGCCACGGCGGCTTGCCGACTGCAGCCATGCACCTTTCCCTTCATTATCTTATAACATCAAATACATCAAATAGTGAATAAATCAACACGCATAAAGTAAAATAATGATAAATAGGACACAATAAGCCTAAAAAATCAATGAAATTACGAAGAAATAGTTAAATATCCCGTCTCAAAATATGGCCGAAAAAGCCTCAAATTTACCACTACCAAAATCGACTTTTTAACGCAGCTCCTACAATTCGTGAAAAAAATATGAGTAAATAGTGTACGATGAGTGTATCTTATAAACAGTAACAGATCGGAGTTTGGTGTTGAAACCGTGGAGCAAACTATGTTTTGTTTTTTCGATACTTTGACCCTTTCAACCACTCAGTCAGCTGTATTATTTCACTAAACACGTGAAAAACCCGTTTCCTAGACACACACAAACATACATAGTCTGTAGGGATGGCTAAGGGGACACTAATAACCTCACCGCTCAAGTAGAAGAGAGACTAAGGTAGTGCCGACCGGGGTAATTTGGTCCTTCCAACGGACCGGTTCTATTCGGACCGCCATTTTTGCTTTGGTGTTTGTTTCAATATAAACAAGAGTGTAACAGTTTTGAATATCCCATGTAGTAAAACAACCATTTTAACATTTCTAGTATTAATATGAATATAAATATCGATATGTAACTGAACCCAGGAACCAAAATAGAAAATGAGTAAAATGACAGCAAAAAAAAGTTGCGGCAAAGTTTGTTTACAAAATCAGCTGATTTGGCGAACTTTCATGGGATTCAAATATGAGACGGAGTACATTCTTGTAAATAAGCGTATATAGAGTGTTTTTCCTCTACTTTAACATGAACATATCAAAAATGCTCTATCTTGTCTCATTTCGTATGATCAATGCTCAGTTTGGGTCTGTATTTACCCCGGTGACCAAAAACACTCGCGGGTAAAATTGGACCCAGTGTAATGTACCCCTCACGGCATATCACGGTGAGGATTTAACTGCTTATTTGCACTTGTTTCTTTTGTTTCAGGTTGTTGAATGCTAATATGGAATTAGTTTAAGGTGCTGGTATATAAATTAAGGGTAAATTTTTACTCAAGGACCAGAATTCTCTACACAATGGGAGATTGATTTCTGTTTACCTTAATGGATACGGTAAATGTGCAGTTTCAACCAATACTTCCTATAAACCAATACTCTCCTGACATAACTGGGGGCTATGCCCACCCATACCTCCCTGCTAGTTAACTAACCTAACATGGGCATTGATTACGTAACCTAAACGGTATTATTTTACATTAGGACCGAAATTCCCTACACAATTGGGAGTGTGGTTTCTGTTTACCTTATTTAATTCTAGGAAACATTTTCTCTACGAGTTTCCGTCACAAATCATTACTTTCGAAGATAATGACATGTTCATAGGGAGGCGAGAGCCAAGTGTTTACGTGCGCCTGACTCTTCTTCCTCTTGTGACCTACATCGCCTCTGTTCTTCCCTTGCCACGGACACTTTTTAATGCAGATTTGACATTAGTTTGGAGGTTAAAGCGTGTGTTAGGTTAGGTTAGTGAGTCAAAAGGTGGGGTTAGGTTAGTTTAATTTTCATATCTCCTATACACTCGGATCTCCTTCCTATTAAAAACATCTTATATCTCCGAAAGAAGTGCCTTGTGACGGAAGCTCATAGAGAGAATGTTTCCTAGAATCCAATAAGGTAAACAGAAACCATACTCCCAATTGTGTAGGGAATTCTGGCCCTAGTGTAGAGTATTACTAAATTAAGTAACAATGCTTAGAAATTATAAAAGAAAAACTAACATAGACCTAGAAAAAAAAGAAGAAAGACTAGGAACTCAAAGACTGGAACCCAAACGTGTGCGTGTTGGTCATCTTTTCCGCCTAACCAGAGAATGTGAAGAACAGCTCACATAATGTTTGATAGTGTCCATGGGCATGGTATGACATGTTGCTTAAGTTTTTGGAGGTTTGTGAAATTTTTAAGAAATATTTTTTTTTTTTATATATATATATGACCAATTTACCCCAGAGTTAGGTCCGATTTACCCCATTTAGTGTAACAATGCGGTCCGCATTTCGCAGTGTATTGCTAACAGAGCTATAATGGATATTTGTTCAAACTTTAATGACATATAGGTAGTGACCCTCCTATGATTGTATTAACTTTTTGTTTGTTTATTTCAATAGATATGGAAACTAGATCAAAGTTTGTCAAAACCAGGACCAAATTACCCCGGTCGGCACTACAGTAAAAATATAAACAAAACCACACTCAAAACTATAAAACAAAATATACCCACCAAGCGCATGAATAATAGATAAAACTATGAGGAAATATCGAAATATATTAAAGTACACAAAAATCCCCCTCCATATGATGTAGAAAAATAATTATCAACATAATATCGGTAAAATTTACGGTATTACTAAATGATTGAATCGTATTTCTTCTACGAAGGCCTTAAGTATCGGACACTTTTAATGGGAAGTCATAAAAAAAGCTCAGGTTTTCAATAAGGCTTTACAATCCATAATCGGCCCACGAATAAAAAAATTCATCATTAGTTTAAATACGTAATCGGCACCTCGTAACCTTGCGGAGAGGCAGTATTCCCTTTAGCCAATCAGCGGCCTTGCTCTGGTCTCCCCCAATCAGCGTTCAGTAACCAGCTGGGCGGCCAAGTTTAATTACTAATTATCCTCGATAGAGACTGAAATACTCGTAAATAAGGTGAATTTTACCTTTAAATACCTTATGTATGGCATATTAGTGATGCTAAGAGTATATATTCTTAATGATTCATATAGGTGGGACGATAATAATTACCGCCATATTAGCCTTTCATCGTCATATCTATAATAATATAAGCGAAAGTGTGTGTGTGTGTGTGTGTGTGTCTGTCTGTCTGTCCACGATAGGTGCCGCCCCCTGTGGCGGAATCCCATCATATGTCACAGTTTTGGAATCAGGTTGACCAGGGGAAGGTTTTCAGCCCACTTATAAGATGATCCGATCACTTTTTTTCTTCTTTTTTTTTAGCAGCCTATTAGCGAGAACTGTGAAGAAAAAAAAGTGGGTTGCGAGAATTGAGGAAACCTTGATGTAGGGTGATGGGTAATAGGTGAGTGAATGGGTGGGGTGATGGGTTATGGGTGTGGGGTGATGGGTGAGTGAATGGGTGGGGGGTGCATTTCAGGGAAGTTAGAAGGGGCTATCTGGAGAGTCTGTGTTTGGTGGGCCGAGGTGGTGGGTAATGGTTCTATCTGGAAAGTCTGTGTTTGGTGGGCCGAAGGCCACCAAACACAGGTGGTGGGCCGAGGGCCCACCAATAGCCCTCCGCAGGAGCTAGCCAAAAAGTCCGTCCGGAGGCGGGCTTTGCTTTCAGGAAAGTTAGAAGGGGCTATGATGTGAATGGGTTAGCGTTAATACATACATTTCAACATCCATGATTTCGGGAAAGTTAAAAGGGGCTATCTGGAGAGTCTGTGTTTGGTGGGCCTTCGGCCCACCAAACACAGGTGGTGGGCCAATATTCGGCCCACCAATAGCCCTCCGCAGGAGCTAGCCAAAAAGGCCTCCCGGAGGGCGGCTTTGCGGCTAGTTCTCCCTAAAATACATGACTGTTCTTACTTTCAAGCCGGTAATGGTATATTATGACGTGTTTTTCGGTAAGTGTCTCCGGCTGAATACTACACAGACGTACCCAGGGTATATCTTGATGCACTGATCCTAGGTTAGAGTCCAGCGTGCCTGAGGGTAGCTTGTTATGGACCACTATACCCGCCCCGTACCCGGGGTCCGGCGGTACGGGGCTCACGCCGTATCTTTAGATCGACCACACACTGGGGGCTAAACCTAAGCAAATAAAATAAGCGAATACGCGTTTAAAAGAAATAGGGGGGGGCAAAAGTAGAAAAGAAATAAGAAAATAAAAATAAATGAACAGCAGGAGTATAAAATGAAAAGGGGCAACGAGTTTTAAAAGGGGTGCAGTCTTCGTACAAAGTTGTTTCGTACCCAGTAGTTCGTACACCAAAAAGTTTTTTCGTAGTCATATGAAATCATACGTTTCGTACACTCAGCTCGAGGTGAACTAGAGTTACGAATGCACCGGTATGTACGAAAAAAAATCAAATCAGTGACGAAAAAACTAACAAAACCCGGGTACGAAAAAAAATTGTGTACAAACACGTAACCCTTTTAAACCCTTTTAACTGGGAAGTCATGGGGGGCAAGCTGGCACACCTTCCTCCCTGGCTGTGTGTGCGGCTATATATGGGGGCCCGCGGGGAAAAAGTAGCTGAAACAGGGGCATCAAAAAGAGCCTTAATCCCCGGCCGGGGTCGAGGGCCTTGCGCAATCCTGTTTCATAAAATTTTTCTTTACTCCTCTTATCTCTCCTCTCTCCTCCTCTCTCTTCCTTTTCTCTGTCTCTCTCCACTTTCTCTGTCTCTCTCACTTTACTCCCAAAGGTGGGCATTGCAATTTTTTTCTCCAAATTCCCCAAACGCAATTTCCGGGCCGTTTACCTAATTGAGGTAAGGATTTTAGAATCTTTAAGCCTCATAATTTTTCAGTGATGTTGAGTTTTCTATGTGAACAGTATTTTTTATGATACGCCCCTTTAAGTATACATGAAAATTTTACGCTCTAAAAAGACTGGCGCCATGTTGTGACTTCAAAAGCGCAGACAACAGAGCAAAACAGCTGTGAAGCGGCCGCTACTATATGTACTACCTACTAATACACCAACTTGCATTACCCCTACTACCGCAAGATGACCAGTAATCCTCCTTCAAGTGATGTAGTAGGTATTCACTGTGTTTGTGAATATGTAAGTTGTAGTTTATAAGGAAAAGTGGATAGACAGAGATAAGTGGCCCGTGACACCAGAGAAGTGATGACTTCTGGGATCGGCATTCCTTAAAGGGAGCTTAAATGACCTGCAATGACATGTAAAGCTAGACAGATAGACGAATTCATAGAGGAACAGTAGAAATGTATGGCTTTCTTTCACCACATAAGCAAAACAATACACCCTTCGTCACTCTACTCACCACTACAACCTTTACTAACCATACATTTCTACCTGTTCCTCTATGAGTTCGTCTATCTGTCTACCTGTACATTTCATTGCAGGTTCATTTAAGCTCCCTATAGGAATTGCCGATCCCAGAAGTCATCACTTGCCTAGTGTCACGGGCCACTTATCTCTGTCTATCCACTTTTTCCTTATAAACTACAAATTACATATTCACAAACACAGTGAATACCTACTATATCACTTGAAGGAGGATTACTGGTCATCTTGCGGTAGTAGGGGTAATGCAAGTTAGTACAGTTAGTTAGTTAGTAAAATATAACTATATTTTACAAGGGTAGGTTAGGGTAGGTAGGGTAGTAATACATTTTTTGGGGGGTTCTCGCTATGAGGTTTATAGTAAGATTAGGTTAGGTTAGGTTAGAGTGAGGTTAGATTAGTAATATCAAACATATTATATTTTTGAGGGGTTCAGGGGTTTCGTTAAGGAGGGGAGGGGGGTGAAGGGGGCATTCCCCCCACTTTATAATTACAGTTTAGAGGTATCTGAAGGGATCTGTGAAGGTCTGGAGGAAAAAACACTCTAATAAGGCGGGAAAGGACTCTAGAATTTTACCTAACTCACTGCGTGTTGTATACATAACATGAAAAACCCAGCCTGTCTCATCTCTACCTCAAAAGCCTTGCATACTGCATACCACTCCCTCAACTTATCATAGCTCAGCTAAAGCCCCACAGCTACATATCATTTGCAAGTTACTATCCATGCACAAGTAATACATTAATAATACATCAAAATGGTCTTCACAGCAATAGTATGAATTTTCCTTCATCGAGAATCACGCTTGCAGACACCACCACTGTTTCCTCTTTTTCTTGTCTTTAGGCATATATATGAACACATTCTCTGGAGTTTTAATTGTGGTGTTTTTGCACATTGGCACAAAACAAGCATAATATGTTCTTTTTGTCTGGGACATGTTGAATGGATAGGTATATACTGCGGTCTGCTGAACCCAAAACAAGCCGATCAGCTGATGCAGGCAGGATCTGAGTCTGCGCTACTACGTCACAACCAATCACAGCGCGTTCCGCCGTGTTGTGATATTTTGGCCCAAAAAAAGCCATATATTTAATTTATGGTGCATTTCTCAGCAAAAAGAATATGAGTACAGTGATATGTAGCCTATATTGCATCCAAAGCTTCATAACACTCCGTGTTTTAGGTTTGAGTAAACGGGTCCATTCCGACCTGCACCAGTCCGCAATCGCAATTCCGCAATTTTTTTCAGATAAGCCTTTTCGCAATCAAAATCAATCAAAAACCCTGGTAATAGATACACCATACGCAATGTATCGCTGAAAAGATCAGTAGGTGAAATAGATCTTGGAGTAAGGGTGAGCCCAGACCTCCGATCTAGGAAACAATATATTGAGGCTAGAAATAGAGCTAATAGAGTGTTAGGATTCATTACCAGTGTTAAAAGTAGAAGTGCGGAAGATATTCTAAAGCTTTATCTGGCTTTAGTCAGACCTCACCTAGACTATGCAGTTCATTTTTGGTCTCCATATTACAGGATGGATATAGCCTTGTTAGAATCAGTGCAGAGAAGGATGACCAAAATTATTCAATGGATACGTAACTTTAGTTATGAGAAGAGATTGGAGCTATTAAAGTTACACTCACTCGAGAGACGTCAGAGTAAGGGGCGATCTGATAGAAGTTTTTAAGTGGATAAAGTGGATTTAATAAGGAGAGGTAGGAAAAGTTCTTACGGCTATTAACCGGATAGACAAGAAGTACGGATTCAGCTGGAAAAGCGTAGATTTAAAAAAGAATAGGGAAAACTGGTTCACAAATAGGGTGGTGAATGACTGGAATGGACTCAGTAGACAGGTGTTAGTGCGGAGTCATTAGGGAGCTTTAAAGAGGGCTGGATAGGTTCATGGATGGGATGAAAGGTGGATGTAGGTAGTGTTAGGTACAGGAACTACACGTGTAGGCCTCACGGCCTCTGTAGCTTCCTTATTTTTTCATGTTCTTATGTTCTTATTGTTAAATCCTAAGAAATTCATTTTTTTCGGACATGTTAAAATTTGTGTGTATTTAAAATGTATTTACAAATGTATTCAAATACAATTTGATGTATTTTAGTATTTAGTATTTAAATACATTCATAAAATGTATTTAGTATTAGTATTTAAATACATTTCTCCCATGTATTTAGTACTTAAATACATTCATGTATTTAGTGCCCAACTCTGTCTATACCTTTATTCCTATAATTATACCTAACTATAGCCCTTGAATAATTATAAACGCATCACCATTATAGACAAAAGTTTTTCAACACACACAACACACACACACACACACCACATTCATACACACACACACACACACACACACATTCTAATACATACCACACACACACACACATTCATACACACACACACAAAATCATTACACAACGTTTACTCAACTGCGTCAAATTTATAACGCATAAGTTGAAAAAAGAAGCATTGTTAATATAAGATGTAACATGGGATAAATTCAACGCAAATAAATAATGATAATAATAATAAAAATGAATCGTGTCTGTATATACAGACGTATATTACTATTTATTATTATTTATTATAATTTATTATATTTATTATTATTATTATTTAATATCAAAGCATTGTTCTGAATTCATCCTTTACACCCAAACTCCTATTCATTACTGAGCCGGTAAAAAAATGTCCTTTAAATAGTTCCTTCTAAATCATAAGGAATATTCAAAGCATATTTTTTTTAATATCAGAAGTTATGATGTGTTTGCTTGAAGTAATCGTCCAGACCATTCATCATTCCTGATTTAATGCAGTCAAATATAGCCATGGTCGAGTATAGCAACAATATGTTGTCACTTTTTGCATCCAGTCCCCCGTTTTTAAATGATCCGCATTCAAATCTGTAAATTCCCGAGCTCACAAAAACAACTGGCGGACAGCAGACGACGCACCACGGCTCGCAACGTCACACGAGTGAGCCTCCCAGCCCGGCCCTATAGAAATACACGGAGACTCGGAGAAAATGTAGTACTTGGGGAATTTTGGGTGTTTCTGATATTTTTTTTTTGCGATATGGCATATACTTGCATCCTTCATGGGTACAGCAAGAAAGCTGTGCCCTTGCAGAGAGCTTAGCACCCATTTCCGACCTATTTGACCATGATAATGTCTGTGCAGCGCCTGACAGTGGCGGGTGAGGAGCGCGGTGTGAGGCACATTGTCTAGCCGCGCTCCTCTCACCCGCCACTGCCAGGCGCTGCACAGACATTATCATGGTCAAATAGGTCAGAAATGGGTGGTAAGCTCTCTGCAAAGGCACAGCTTTCTTGCTGTATCCATGAAGGATGCAAGTATATGCCACATCGCAAAAAAAAAATATCAGAAACACCCAAAATTCCCCAAGTAGCCTACTACATTTTTCTCCGAGTCTCCGTGTATTTCTATAGGGCCGGGCTGGGAGGCTCACTCGTGTGACGTCGCCAGCAAGTTTCGCGCCACGGCTGGAATGGGGGTGTTGTTTTTCCCGCGCTTTTTACAAAAATCATGTTTCTAGGGAAATAAGGCGTGGAAATGAATAATTTTTTGTGGATTAGGTATTTTGAGTGAACATTCAACATAATCATGCAAAGAAAAAATGGGTCTGGACGATTACTTTAAGGGAACAAGCCATTGAGATTATAAAAAGTAGAACTCGGCCTTAAATAGTTCCTTATGATGCGTTTTTTAGGGGAATAACAAGCCATTGAGATCATAATAAGTAGGTATATAACAGTGTCAAGAGTTACTTTTTTCTCGGTTTTTTCTTTCCGCAAGTGCTTTGACTTTCGCTTGTTAAATTGACTGAATAAAAATTGACGGAAAAAGTGTTAGTGTGACGCTATCTTAATTATGTTGCAACGGTATTTGCTTTTGCTACCATTAAAATTGTTGTATAATATGAATCGACCGACCGCTATCAGCTACTAATACTACCGTAGATAACAGTAAAGTCGCCAGCTGCAGTCATGTCGCCAGCCGCCAAATATTACGAATTATAGCATCACTACTGATTTTTATGTGCCACTGAAGATGATACACAGTAGTTTATATCATGACTGTATGATCTACCCAGTTTCAGCATTGTTTTATGCTTTGTAGCTGCAAATATAACTGTTGCACATTTTGCTTCTCAAGTTTTTCTTTGGCGCGACGACAGATGTCAGAAAATAAGGAAGCTACAAGAGGCTGAGAGACCTTCACGTGGTAGGTCCTGTTACTTAACACTACCTACATCCACCTTTCATCCCCATCCATAACTCTGTCTAGCCTCCTTATAAAGCTCCCTATTGACTCCGCACTAACTACCTGTCTACTGAGTCCATTCCAATCATTTATCACCCTATTTGTGAACCAGTTTTTCCCTATTTCCTTTTTAAATCTACGCTTTTCCAGTTTGAATCCGTTACTTCTTATTCTACCCTGATTACTAGCCATGAGAACTTTTCCTACATCGCCTTTATTGTATCCCTTGAACCACTTAAAGTAACCACACACACACACACACACACACACACACACACACACACACACACACACACACACACACACACACACACACACACACACACACATACACATGGCTCGGCACAGACACTCACCCCTCAAGAGGAAGTTTGATGAGGTAATCCACTGGTTGACGGAGCAAGGCCTCACGCGCCGCTTCTTCCTGGAGGCGCTTTGGCTGGCCGCGACAACCGATCGAGGCATGTTAGTGGTTCCTAGGCACCAGTGTTTAGCCGAGGCCACCGTGAGAGAAGGCCTGATGAATCGCCCGTGACGTCACACAATCTAGTGCTCACAGCTCGCTCCCCGTACAAGTTTACCTACCTAATATAATGTTTATCAGTATAAAAGATATACTGTTATCTTCGGAAATGTTTGTTCTATAGTATTATCAAATAAAAAACCGTAAAACACACAAAAGAAATGTCATTATGAGACTTTCAAGAAATAGGCATTAACTTAAACTCTTCGCCATTTAATATTTTGTTCGCAAACATTTTACATGGAGAATACCAATAGAAGCGGAATTTAATAAGCTTTTCATTGATATATTTCGTTTATAGTACAGGAGCATTAGCTAAAAGGTGGAAATAAATAGTAGAAAGCTGATTTTTTCAGGAGAGCTCCAAAATATTGTATATATCGCCCTTATGCAAAGTTCTGCAAATTCAACCTCGTGGCATTTTCATAATTCAAAATGGTCGCCATCACAATTAACGATAAAATGAAAAGTACTACTATGATCATCCATCCAAGTTCGTAGTAATAAGATTTTTGTGTGTACATCTATGTTTTAGAGTGTGCTGAATACAATGGAGTCATAACAAATATTTTGAGTTGACATAATTAGCATAAATTCAATAAGGTGAAGAAAATTATTATTATTTTTATTTTTTATTTTAATAATACCACAACTATGTTATGTACGTTACATTTATAATAGCCAAACTATGTTATATTGTACAAAACACCAATTAGAAACCACAAATAACCCAACCATATGTTGAAGGAATGTCTAATCAGTGGTATCCCCTTCGCCTTGCACATCAAGAACATGCGAATTTTTACAATTGTACCCACTGCAATCAGTGCACATTATGGTACACTCCATCCGTGCCTTGTAACAACGACATGACTTTCCACACCCTACCTTGCAGCCGCAAGATACCATTTTCAGTACCTTCTCGGGAGCAACAGGCCTATCGGTATAGATTGGAACAAGTATCCCCTCGCTGTACTCCCACCCCCACTCATTTGGTGGTAGCTCATTTCCCTGCCATTGCTGAACAGCATGGTATGTTCTATAGCTATGGAACTTGGCAGCTGCTGAAGTTGGAGGGATTGATTCCAACTTGAAACCAGATGAGGATAAGGACGCTCTACGTGTAGATCGGAAGTACACTGTCTTGCAAGTGTGTCATTGTCGAGTATTCAGAGTTAACATATGCTACAGACTTTACATCATCTTGTATGATTGCAGCTGCCATATCTATGATTGAATCTTTTGTTATGTTACTGGACTCATAATTACTTCTAAGGATGTGGTTACTTTCAACTAAGAAAGTATATATGGTCTGTTTTCCAATATCACAAGTCCGAACAATGTCCTGCCCGAAACATTCCTCCAATTCCTGTCCTAGCCTTTTGGGGTTGTAGCCCTCTTCTCCATCTAAATAGTCGTCCATCAAAGTCATAAGTTCTGCAAGTGAATATTGACATTCATCATTGTCGCGTATAAATTGGCACAACTTCTGGAATGCCGCGTGTTTTGTGGCATTGAAAGGTCGGCCCCGTTGATATCCATCACGGGTATTCTCGCTTGGAAATTGTTTGCCAGCATAGAAGAGAACCTGACAGTCATGGTGGTACTTGACTTCAGCAGCAATAAAATCTAACTCATTGGATACGCGAAGTCTAACAGCATCTCCCCACTCATCATGGCGATCGCCAGCTTTCTCAATTACGCTTTCAAGGGTGGCTTTTGTCATAGCATCATGTGCCCGTACCCGACGGTTGCGGGGTATTTTTGTTTCTACATTGCAGTCTATTACAGTCTTTGCACAATAGAGACAATCTTCTTTTATATTGAAAACTCGAGTTCTTGAACGCAATTTTGAAGATGATGTGCCCCAATCAGAGTCCAATGGCTCTTCTTCCCTTTTCCTTTTGTAAGAAGTAATACTGCATGGTCGAATGTATTCGCGACGACATTTACCATGGACTGGGACTAGCAATTGTGACCTCTTCCTCTCAAATACAGACTGCAAACCATCTTCTCTTTCAATGCTGGCTCGTAGGAGTCCCTCAAGGCCCTTATCATGGACCTCTGCACGATCTGATGTGATCTGCTTACCGCATGTGGGAATACTGCAAAACTCTGCCATCATGACAGCACCTGAAAAACGAGAAAATTATTATTATAATTATTATTATTATTATAATATACTATTAATTATAATTTATACTAATTATCACTCACTATTATTATAATATACTAGTAATTACACTTTATGCTAATTATTTTAACTCAAAATGAACATGGCATGGGTCCACTGTAATAAGTTGCCAGTTATGCCAATTTTGGTATTTTAACCATTTATCGCAAATTGTTATAGCGGCCATCTTCAATTCTGAAAATGCCACCAGGTTGAATTTGCAGAACTTTGCACAGTGGACATGCTTATGGTTTTCTGGAGCTCCCCTGAAAAAATCAGCTTTCTACTATTTTTTTCTAGGTTTTCGTTAAATTTTTACTAATGCTCCTGTACTATTAGTGATACATGCATTAGTAGCATGCATAAATTAGCGTTAACTAAATATAAAAAATCATGAAATCGGGTAATTTCCTACCTAATATATGTTTATCAGTATAAAATATATACTGTTATCTTCGGAAATGTTTGTTCTATAATATTATCAAATAAAAAACCGTAAAACACACTAAAGAAATGCCATTATGAGAATTTCAAGAAATATGCATGAACTTAAACTCTTCGCCATTTCCTTTAATTTACCCAGACTCCCTTTAAATAACGTTGATGTAAATTCTGCGTCGGTAATATGAGTGCCATAAAGCGACTGCCAGCGTGGTTAGAGCCTGTCACTTCTAGGATAGGGGAGTGTACTGGGACAGGGAATGTTTGCCAAGCCTTTAACTTTCTTCATAACAAACGTACTAAGAACATGTACAACCATTAGCCTCACATCACACACCAGTATCCAGGCAACAGGTTTTTTTTCTCTCCGCTCTTTCTACATTTATTCGTTTTTCTTCTAATTTATCCAGTCTTTATCTACATTTATCCTGTCTTTCTTCTACATTTATCCAGTCTTTCTTTCTACTTTATCCAGTCTTTCTTCTAATTTATTCCAGTTTCTTGTCTTCTACATTTATCCAAGTCTTTTCTTCCTACATTATCCAGTCTTTCTTTTTACAGTGCCAGTCTTTTTATACATTTATCACAGAGGTCTTTCTCTACATTTACCAGTCTTTTTATAAATTTATCCAGTCTTTTTCTACATTTATCCAGTCTTTCTTCTACATTTTATACAGTCGGTCTGCTCATGTATCAGTCTTTCTTCTACATTTATCCAGTCTTTCTCCCTTAAGTGGTGTTTGTGTGTGTGGTGTTGTGTGTGAGGGTGTAGGAGTGTTAAAAAGGGTTCCTAGTCGAGTTCATTCAGGAATTGTAGGGTGAGTATGCGGAATTATGTCTTGTTATTTAGTGGGATGTGATTACAGGACACTACCACGTTAGGTTATCGCGGCTTCTTGTAGCTTCCTTATTTTTTTTTTATACTGTGTTGTGTGTGTTTGTGTGTGTGTGGTGTGTGTGTGTGTGTGTGTGATGTGTGATGACGTTCCGGATAGAGCCACAGAATACTCCCCCTTCCTATCCTGCTTGGTATCTAAAGTGTCGCCCCAAACCACCTTCTTGTCGACACCACACACACTACACACACACACCAACACAAACACACATATAACCCCACCACACACACACACACACACCACACACACACACAAAACGAAAAAATATCAACACAAGCACTCATTCCTCGTAATTGGACAATAAATAATTACATGAACAGGAGTATAACGAGACATATATGTAAAACTCAAAGAAAACTCTCTCTCTCCTCTCTCTCTCGCTCCTCTCTCTCTCTCTCTCTCTCTCTCTCTCTCTCTCTCTCTCTCTCTCATCTCTCTCTCTCTCTCTGCTCTCTCTCTCTCTCTCTCTCTCTCTCTCTCTCTCTCTCTACTCTTTCTCTCTCTCTCTCTCCCATCCACACTGACATATCCTGAACAGTTCTGACTTATAAAATATATCATTACTTTTACGCGTTCAGCTCACAACTTGTTTCCACACAGCCACACCTACCCATCAAAAGTTATTGTAAATGGATGAATCTACAATTTATCCCCGCCCATTTCCACTTATCTATCGAACAAAAAATCGCGGATTCTGGCTGCTCAAACATATTCCAAAATTGACGACGATCAGGTTTTGTTATTACAGGCAAAACTATGAGTCGTTTAGAGAAAACTTTATCGAAGTAACGTAAGTTATTCTTGATGTGTTCTACATGATACAGTAATCGGTTTGTCAAACACCTTATGCACTGTCGAATAAATGGATATTTTTGTATAATGTACATATATTGCTATTTTCTCGTCATTTACCAATAAAAAAAAAACCAATATTTTTTCTTCACACAAATGATAGCCATGACAATGATAGCAATTTCCAAACTTTCTTTATATGGAATATAACAGTATGCATTCCTTTTTTTTTTTCGAGAATTCATAAACCATCTACGACACTAGGAATCCACTCCCTGAGATAATGTTCGAGGTGCTTATTATCATAAAAGTTTGCAACACTTTCAACACTATGAACTTCTTGGAGCTAAACTACACTATAGAAATGGCTGGAGAAGCACCGAATACTACGTGACTTATGAGAACAGAATCCCAGGACAGGCCAGACACGCTTATCAGACAAACCAAGGGACAGGAAACTGAACGTCAGTTAGAAGCTCTACCCACCGTCCCGCGACCACACACCAGCCCGTCGCCACCCACCACCTTAGCTACACCCAGAGCTAGGCAGATTTAAATACACTTGTATTTACAAATACGTATTTAAATACATTTGTGTATTTGAGGAAATGATTTATAAATACATTGGTTGTCATATTTAAATACAGGTGTTTAAATACTTTGCGTATTTTCAATACATTGTATTTCAATTACATTTAATATAAAAAAATTATACTTTTTTATCAGTTATTGGCCATTAAACCCGCCCTACTATCTGGCAACCCTGATGTCTAAGTGCACCAGTGTTTCAACGGGCAAGAAAGCCGATTTCAAGTAAATTTAGCCTGAGAAGGAAATTTTAAGGAAACCCAAAATCTAAGGAAATTCCTATGGAAATATTTTTTTCGGCATTTAAACCTTGTGGTGTATTTAAAATGTATTTACAAATGCTATTTTAAATACAATGGATGTATTAGTAATTAGTATTTAAATACACTTAAGATGTATTTAGTAATTTTTTTTTTTTTAGGGTTATGTAAATACATTCTCCCAGTATTAGTATTTAGTATTTAAAATACATTCTCCCATGTATTTAGTATTAGTATTAAATACATTCAATGTATTTAGTGCCCAGCTTGGCTCCACCTCCTCCTCCCATTCCCCAATATCCTTGCTGTGGTAAATTGCTATATAATGATATGAATATGATAAGAAATGGGACCGATAATGTGGTTCTTTGGTCATTTCTGTCAAAGGACAAAATAAAATCTGTTAATATTATCATTCACCTGGCTATTTTAATCTTAATCTAACATATCTCTAGAAATATCTGAAAAAAAAATTTGATCCTTAGGATTTCTTAGATTTTGCGTTTCCTTAGAAGTTCCTTCTCAGGCCAAAAATTTCCTTAAAATAAGAAAATTTCCTGTAAGTGGAAACACGTTCACTGTAACATTCAGGGCAGGATGTCGGAAAATCCCTCCTAAGGGACAACTATAGTGTATGGCTACAATAACCTTACGAGGGTGGGCGAGGTTGAACCTAAACCAGACCTAAACATAACTTAAATATAACTTAACTAAACCTAAAAACTATGTTTGCCGTTGTTGAGCTAAGGGATCGGCCCTATTTGTAATAGGGCCGATTTTAGCTCCACCGCCAGAATGTTACGATAATCATTTGCCCGCCATATTAAGCCTTCAGCGTATAATATCTCCCGCTGAATACTACAGAGACGTACCCAGGGTATACCTTGATGCCTGATTTCCTAGGTCGCGTCCTGCGTGCCCGAAATTAGCATTCTATGGCCACTGCTGGCCCGCTCCGTAACCTGCTGCCGTATTCGTGCCGCGGCGGGTCTCTGTTATAGTGGATGAGGAACTGTGCGTCGCTCTTTAGGTCAGGACAAGACACCACTGGGGAACTAAGCACTAACTCTGACACACGTTGACACTTGTGTGCAAGGATAGTATAACTTATAATATCTTTGCTTGTGGGTGTACGTGTGTGTGGTAGCTCCGTCAGACATTTGATACCAGTTCAGTTCAGTTCAGTTGGTGATCACACCACCACGACCGCATCATTATAGCGGCCCAAACTTGTATGATGAACTATACGTTGATTCAAGAAGTCGGACCGAATATATATCGATATATTAGGTTTGCCCTAATATGAATTTATTACAAAGTATAGGTAATTGTATTGTATGTTAAATATGATATATATGGAGTCAATGATGCAATTAACACATCACATTTTCAAGCAGGAAGCATGAAATTGGGCTCATAATACACATAAACATAAAATATAGTGATAACAAACTTGTAATTTATTGTTTGTTGAGTCTTTGTCGCTTTAAAATTCAATCCCTTAGGGAAAGTTGAAGGGTGGTGCCCGAGCACCCTTAGCCTCGCGGTCCCGTAGCAAGTGAGAAAACGGTTTGAGCATCACCCGTAGAGGCGCTAAGAGGTAAAAGTCCCCTAGGGTAATACTTACGTTCCCGTAACTCTTTCGAGCATCTCCCCCCTGGAGGGAGATGCTCGAAAGAAGTACGACGACTGACAAGACGACTGACAAGACGACGACGACAAGAGAGACGTGCTGCGCACGTCTGAGATCTTAAACCTGGGTCAGAAAAGCCATACCTAGTTTGTTTAAGATCTGAGACGTGCTCAGATCTTAAACCTGGGTCAGAAAAGCCATACCTAGCTTGTTTAAGATCTGAGACGTGCGCATAACCTGGGTCAGAAAAGCCATTCCTAGCTTGTTTAAGATCTGAGACGTGCGCATAACCTGGGTCAGAAAAGCCATTAATAGCTTGTTTAAGATCTGAGACGTGCTGCTCACGTCTCAGATCTTAAACCTGGGTCAGAAAAGCCATACCTAGTTTGTTTAAGATCTGAGACGTGTGCAGCACGTCTCAGATCTTAAACCTGGGTCAGAAAAGTCATACCTAGTTTGTTAAGATCTGAGACGTGCTGCGCACGTCTCAGATCTAAACCTGGGTCAGACAAAGCCATACCTATTTTGTTTAAGTCTGAGACGTGCTGCGCACGTCTCAGATCTTAAACCTGGGTCAGAAAAGCCATCAATAGCTTATTTAAGATCTGAGACGTGCGCAGCACGTCGCAGATCTTAAACCTGGGTCAGAAAAGCCATACCTAGCTTGTTTAAGATCTGAGACGTACTGCGCACGTCTCAGATCTTAAACCTGGGTCAGAAATTCCATACCAAGCTTGTTTAAGATCTAAGACGTACTGCGTCACGTCTCGTTTAAGTAAGTTGGCTTACCTGCAGTTAACTGCTTAACGCAGTTGGCTTACCTGCAAGTACAGGTAAGGCCTCGGTGTGTGTGTGTGTGTGTGTGTGTGTGTGTGTGTGTGTGTGTGAAGGAAGGAGGTGGGACAAGGAAGGGTAGGGAGGAGGAGGAGGAAGGAGAAGGAGAAGAAAGGGAGGAGAGGAAATGGGAGGAGGAAGAACAATTTTTTTTATCCTACGCTTTGTATACAATCCTTCAGAGTCCTTCACGGGCCTCTTCGCTCCTTCACGCATCCTACAGGAGTCATGGGATGGCATTAAAAGTCCCACAGGATTGCTATAGTATTCCTAGGTTTTTATAAGTACTTGACAATCGACAATGGGTGGCCAAAATAGGGATTAATGATAAAACTACTACTACAGAAAATTTTAAACTAATCATGACGGTTATTGAAGTAATGATAATCTAGCAATGCTATTCATATTTTATCTCTTGTATAAGTTGGTATAATTTGTGGTGTTTTAAGGAATATTCTGGAAGAAATCTCTGTCATTGTGAATGGCCTTTGGAAATGGGGACTTCTCTAATTCATGTAGTTAAATTAAAACTGACTCTCAGATTCGTGTTCAGCATGCCCGATAAATACTAGGAACTAATTTTCAAGCCAAATCTATTTTTAAAAAAATATTGCAAAATTTTGCATGGGGGGTTGCCTTGATTTTTTTTTAAATCACGTTTTTTTTTTTCAATAACTAAAAAATTATGGAGGTAAATGCAACATGTACAGAGATAAATGTGAAGCAGAGCAAGAGGGCTATCATTTGGCGTAAAGCAAAAAAATATTGATGCTAATAACCGAGAAAAAAGCATAATTCGTACATTTATTACAAAATATAAATTTTGGCGACAACCATGAGGTGGTTTTGACAATGCGATTTTGCACATGTTAGAACACCTCCAAGAGAACCTTGTACTCAATAAGTTTTCTTACGGACTCATAGTTTGCGGGCACCAAAATACAAAAACTGATTTTCGACAATTTTGAATTATTTGTTGAGCAAGCCAGGAAATCCGAAAAGATTTTTTTTTAGATAGATAATTGGAATTGCCGGGGATTACAATTGTAGATCCATCCATTTACAATAGCTTTTGATGGGTAACGTGTTACTGTGTGAGCAATAAGTTGTGAGCTGAAACGTTATAGTAAATATTATAAGTTATAATTAGAAATGTTCCCAAGATAGGTCAGTGTAGACGCAGAGACCAGTGTTGCCACCTCCAGTGTAGGGGAAGGGATTACCTTTTCTATATGATTGTCAGCATAGTAAAATATCATACTTCTATTTTAAATAAGTTTTACTTTGAAAACGCAGTTAGACTGAACCTAGAACAAAAAAAATAGAAATTGCAACCCAGAATATTTTATTAACATACATACATACAACATACACACATAATATACATACATATATACATACTACATACATGCACATACCATATATTATACAACATACATACATACATATTGCGCCTGTCTCGTGATATTTTTTACAGGGCTTTAGAAAACACTCAATAACCCCTTATTGTATTTCTTTCACGGTGGAGCCTATTGACTGTAATATGCCACTATCTGCCTTCCTTATTTTTTTTTCCTTAGGTCTGTTTACACCCCCCTTCACGCCCAGGATCTTTCCTTTGCTATAAAAATTGTCTGTTGTTAGCAATAAAATAACGAAAAGTAAACTGAATCTACACATTATTGTTAGTGAAGAAGGATACTAAAACAGGTCAATCTATACAAATATGACTTATATTCACTAAAAACGTCAATGGTGCCTACCCAAATTACAATGGAAATTAAGTTTGGGCCTCAAGGGGTTAATGTCAGTTTTATTAACGTTTTTGCATATAGTGAGGCCCCCTAAGGCCCCGATTTCAAGGGGGATGGGGACATGCCGGATAAAAGACCAAATTTTTTCAGGATTCACAGGGTCCTAGCTATGATTTTGAGAGGGGGGGGACAAACAAACCAAATTATCAGAACCCCTCTATAAACCCATTTTGTGATAACGGTAATTTTCACTTAGAAAAATTTTGATGAAATCAAGATTGCCTTTAAGGGAAAAAGAAATATTCCGTATATGAATACACCCCATGTTTGTTTTTTTTTCACCCTTTTAACTTCAAGTCACGACCACCTTTTGGTCAACCCAGCCCGCACAGTAGAGCCTTTTGGGCAAGAAGCATATGAGACATACAAAAGTCATTGTTGACAGATGTACACACTCCACCCATGACCCAATAAAAAAAAAACAAATTGCCCCTTTTCAGATCCCCAAACCCCAAAGAGAAGAGTAAGAGGTGGGGACAAGTGTCATGTAAAGGATGACGTGGCCCTCTTTTCCCTTTCTACATATCACACAGCCCCGTGATGGGGACCTGGACCCCTTTCTTCAAGCATGGAATCACCCAACCCTCCTTCTTTGGCAAAGAGGGAAGCGCGAAAGGGAAAAAGGGTCCGATTCACCAACATTTTTGGCCCCAGAAGAGGAAAAGAAGAACCTTTGGCCATTTTGATGTTAGATGCTGATGGGCTGCTGTGGTACACCTCCTCCCCAGTGACGGGCATCACTACTTTTGGACGATATGCAAGGGAGGTTTTTTCCCCCACATCATGAGGAAAATGGAAACCTCTATGAGAGTAGATGTGGTATGGGACGGGTACCGGGAAACAGTACAAAGAAAAACCCCAGGAGAAAAACGGGGGAAAGGTGACGAAGGAAGGGGCGGGCCAGCCCCAAGGGTCCCGGCAATTGGCCCGTTTCCTGGTGACCCCCAAAAAAGGTAAAACTCCCCCAGTTCCTATCAGAGAAGATGTATCCACTACCTTCCCAGAGGGGAAAGCAGGCTTTGCAACATCGGGGCCCCTCTGTAGTCTGCAGTGGCACGACCCTGATGCCCCCATGTGACCCGAAGGGGCGACACAAAAATTTGTGGCCCATTCAAGATCCCCTAGAGAGTGGAGACCACATGTTTGGTACGCCCCGTGGATACAGTTCTTGTCATCCATGGGGAAGTATCACTTTTAGCCAGAAAGTACCCATCGGCTGACATCTGGGTCGCCTTCGGCAGGGGCAAGAATTTCCCTTTTTCCCTAACATCAAATGCCTTTTTAGTACTTGGGCAAAGGAAGTCCACACGTACCAGGTTCCACAGTTTAAAGGGGTGTGATAGATTTCTTTTTCTTTGGAAAGGGGAAAAAGCGGTTTGGAAGAGGGGGGTCCCTATCCCGAAGTCACAGATCCTTCAACTTCATGAGAACCCCACATGACAAATCAGGGGATTCCCCAGGAGTTCCAGTGTGGAACGTTTCACAGTGTTAATATGAAAAAGAAGCCCTCTGGTGTCGGTGAATGAAGCAAGAAAGGAATGTTTGCCAGAAAAAAGAACGATGGAGAACACCCCAACTCAACGGGCCCCCTGCGCAGCACACCAAGCGGCAGTGTCCCGGGGCTGGATCTGGACCCCCTGTCACCAGGCCCAACAACAGACACCAACTGCGAAGGCCCCCCGGTTTTGGGCACTGGATGCAGAAACAAAGTCCCGGGTCCTGTCTGGAGCTGCAGCCCGCGGCAGCAAAGGGAGTAAGGAATTGTAAGTGTGCCCCGAAAAGTGCGCAGGTTGTGGCGGGAGATGTTCATGCAAGAAAACCCGCTGGAAATGCACCGAACTGTGCAGCTGAAATGTGAGAAGTAGAACATAATTACATATGAAATACGCATTGTGATACTGGGCTTAACAAAGACATGGCATTCTCGCGACAGGAAGAACATGATTGTTTTAAATGAGCTTTAATGAATATTTTTTTTCATAATGCCCCCGCAGAGTTAACCCCTGTCATTTTTGAATTGCAAGGAGTATGTTTTAATTTGTGTTTGTAATAAACACATGGTTTTTGCGATGTCCGCAGGGGGTTTAAAGTCGAAAAAATATTGATTTATGTTTTTTGACAGCCATATTGGAATATTTTTTTCTGGGTTATTAAAAAATAATAATAGATAACTTCATCCAAAAAAACATTATCCCTTTTGACTATTCTTTTTAAAAAACCCCCTTACCCTAATTCCACAGCGGAAATGTCAAAATAATAAAGAAGGTTCCTTATAGCCCTGAGTGATGGGACATTTTTTTCCCCTCTCAAAATCATAGGAGCCTGTAGAGTGCCCGAAAAAATTTGGTGCTTTTATCCCGGATCCCCCCTATTTCATAAGCGCCCGGGTATGACTAATCTGCACAGTTTCTTTTTTATTTGTTAAGGGAATCGATTACTATGATAGCAAGAGTTTCCCCCAAAATTTTATGGTTTCCTTTCTAATGAAATTTGTACCCACAAATTGTTATTCGATATTTCAGGAGGAAGAAGAAATTTTTGGGGTTTTTGAGTTCTTAGTGTATATGTTTATGTAATTTTTATTATTATTATTTTTTCAGTGGTATTTTAAGGGGTGTATTTATAAATTTTCTAAAACGAGGTTTTTGGGGAGTACAAGTAATAAATTGTGCTGTTTTGGCATGTTTGAGGACTTATTGTGTAGAGGGGTGAGGAAAACCATGGGAATTCGAATTTTTCGAATTGGACCCGGTCCCCCCAATTAGAAGAATTTGAGAGGGTTTATGACCGATCAATATTGTTTTGTCATGCTTCCCTTTCAGCGTGGGGTCATGGGTCGTGTGGTGGAGGGTGTGCAAAAAAACAAAATAGTACCATAAAAAAGAGTAATAAAGATAAAAATAATAATAATAAAATAAGTAACTTAACAATTAAGAAAACAAGGAAGGATATAAACAATAAATTTTATTGGAAAAATTTATTGGATGAAGTTTTTTTGGGATAAAGGGATTAAAAAGGAGAGGTTATAGGAAAAGTTTTTATGGGGAGAACCAGGGTAGAACAAAAAGTAAGGATCAAGTGGGAAAAGGAGATTTACAAAGGAAATAGGGAAAAAAATGGTACAAATAGGGGGTAAATGATTTGGGAAGGACTCAGTAGACAAGTAGTTTGTGCGGAGTCATAGAGAGCTTTAAAAAAAAGGGGTGATAAATATGGAGGGGAGAAAGGGGATGTACGTGGTTAAGATAGGGAGACCACATGTAGGTCCCAATATATAGCATTGTAGCTTCCTTATTTCTTATGTTCTTTTGGTTATGTTCTTCGTAAATCAAAATGCACCCCATAAAACCCAAGAGCTCCGAGCAGTATTTTTACAAAGAACATAAGAAAATAAGGGAAACTACAAGAGGCCTAGGACCACCTATAAGTTCCTGTTACTTTAACACTACCCATATCCAACCCCTCTTCCCACCATAATTTTTCCCGATCCTTTTAAAGACCCCAAAAAACTTTGCATACCCCCCCTGACGATGAGTCCTTCCCAAACATTCACCACCTATTTTTGAACCGTTTTTATTTTCTCGCATTTTGATTACTTCGGGTCTCTTTTTTGCAACACAGAAGGGAAAAAAACAAAAAAAAAGAGACCCAGCGTTGTTTTAAAAAAAGTATTCCCAAAACCCGGGGGGAAATTTTGGTTTAAGGGGGAAATTTACCTGAAGGAAATTAAAACTAGCATTTAGGACAAAAAAAAAACTCTTAGAAAGTGGGGTATTTACTTTTTTCCAAAAAAAAAAAAATTTTTTTTATT
>JACEEZ010021050.1:7649-30149 GCA_016584305.1 Chionoecetes opilio
GGTGAAATTCTTGCTTTGTGTTTTTCTCTAGGGTTATTATCTTGTGTTATGTACATATTGGTCATTTAAATATTAAGCATTTTCTTTAGTCATCTCTGTGTGTGCTCAAAAGCAAGATCATCTTACTCCTTGCTACGAGGTGATTTATTAGATTATTATTAAATTTTTTATTG
Source organism: Chionoecetes opilio (assembly GCA_016584305.1). NCBI lineage: Eukaryota > Metazoa > Arthropoda > Malacostraca > Decapoda > Majidae > Chionoecetes > Chionoecetes opilio. The sequence goes on from JACEEZ010021050.1 coordinate 7,823, forward strand.
TTATCTACTTTCTTTCCATCACCTTTTTGTTTATGGTTTCGGGCGTTTCAGTCTCGCTACTCATTCCTCTAGACAACTCACTGTCTCGCTCGTAACAATATATATACAGTACAAGCATGTACAGAAATACACTAATGCAGCAGCAAAAAGTACAAAGCGGGCATCAGCCCGACGGTGAGGAGAGTCAAGCTACGAGAGGGTCGCGTGGAGGCGAGGTGACGATGAGTCACCTGCGTCACGGGGTCATACGATGAAACGTATGTATTTTTATTGACTGTATATACAGTAAAAATAACATAGTAAATAAACAAACAAAAAATTACATCAAACATAATAAAAATAAAGTCGTATACAATCAATGCAACTCATGGAGGAGCTGGCCGTGAGTTGTTTGACATGGCAAACAGTGGTCAAATTAACTATTGATTTCATTTTTACACTTTCTACTCTTCTCTGATCTACCGGTGTGAAACTTCACCCAAACCCCAGGTACCTCACCACTGCGATCGTCGAACGGTGGGCGGGCATCCCTGTCACCCGGCAGGGTAAGGCCAAAGCTGGCGATGCAATGCAGCGGCATACTCCATGCCCCCACTCTTCACCGCACGCATCATGTAGCCGAGGGCCGGCTCATGCGATACGCGAGCCAACTTCAGCTCTCTTTCCTGCTTTAGCAGGTGTTCGTACTCCAGTAGAAGGTCCCCACAGGCTCTTCTTATCAAGAGTGTACACCTTGTGCTCCATCTGGGACCCCGCATCGACCTGAGCGGGGCAGGACTGGGTCGCAGCGTCTCATGTCGACGGCTGCAGCTCCTCCATGGGCGGCGTCTTTTTCCCCCACGGGCTCACACTGGGTCGCGACGTCCCGGCTGGTCACCGCTGGGGCGTCATCGACAGGCTGCTGCTCTAACGGGCCCACATTGGCTGGCGGCATCACGGCTGGGCGTCACAGCATGGCATTGCTGCGACTCCCCGCCGCACGCCGCGGGTTCCAGCGGGGGTAGGTCTGGCGTCGCTATGGGGGCCGGGCGTCATCCTCCACATCCACCTGGGGCGGGGTGGGTGGATCGCTCTCGGGCCTCGTCTTCTTCCTTCGTCTGGGGCGCCTCCTCGTCTCGGGTGTGGCGGTGTCCTCATTCCTTGGTGCAAGGGCTGGGGGCGGTGGACAGGGTGGATCCTCGTCTTCGTCTCGTCTGCTGTCGTGGGGCCGCGGAACCAGCGATCCTCCTGAGTCTGGCAGGGCATCGGAGGTTCCAGACATGGTGTCCAGCGCTACAGTTGGGACAACGCGGCACGGGACGTTCACCGCCCTCCCGAAGGCGGTGGATGCAGTCCCTGGTGGCGTGCTCTCCACTGCAGACGCCGCAGAGCTCCTGCCGCCGTGGACACTGGTCTTGGTAGTGTCCAAAGGCCTGGCAGCGGAAGCAGCGGACAGGTTCTTGTACATACTTGCGTACCGTGTAGCTTCCCCAGCATCCAAGGTCAAGGGTGGCAGGGAGACGTCCTCGCACTGTCAGCTTGTCCTGCCGGGTAGGCAGTAACGTCCGTGGCCGGCGTTGAAAGTGCACCGCTCAGCATCCTCCACGAGCGGGTGCTCCAGCACAGGGTCCAGGGGGAAGGCAGTGGGGAATCCGAGGAGAACACCTCTCCTGCTAGGCTCCCACCTCTCTAACACGATGTTCCGCGGCTGGCCATCCGCTACTTCCTGAAGGGTGGTGGCGGCGGCCAAGTGCGCTCCCCGGAGAAGAAAGTCCCCGGCGGCAGAGATGTCCATCTTGAGAGCGAGTTTGAGCTCGCTCTCCAGCCATTGCACGGTCTTGAAGGGGCTGGGGAAATCGTTGTGCTTGACGAGTTTCCAAACTGGGATTGCAGCTACCGTGGATCCACACTGGCGTGGAGGGGCCGCTCGAGGGGCCTTGCTCGTCCTCGAGCGTCTACCCTGCACGATGTAGAAGCCATCGGCGTCCATAGGGGCCTCTTGTCTCCGAGCAGCGGCCATGATGGGAACAAGCTCAAGCTGCTCAACCACCAATGGCGAAGCGGAGAGATGGGAGAGCGGAGGAGAAGACCCGCTCTTAATGTAATGTAACACTGATGTAGGAAGAGTAGAGTAATCCACAGGGCGGTGAGTAATCCACAGGGCGGTGAGTAATCCACAGGGCGGTGAGTAATCCACAGGGCGGTGAGTAATCCACAGGGGGATGAGTAATCCACAAGGCGGTGAGTAATCCACAGGGCGGTGAGTGGCGATAGTGAGTAAGTTACTCTAAACACCGCTGGGCAGAGGGGTAGGGTTTTGACTGAAGACGCGGGAAACCACGCTGAGGGAGCAGGGGCCGCGCTGAATGCGCGTGAGGCCGTGCTGAGGACGCAGGAAGGCATCAGAGGTTGCAGAGGCCGTGCAGAATGCGCATGAGGCCGCTGAGGACGCAGTAAGGCGTCAGAGGGCGTAGAAGCCGCGCAGAGTGCGCATCAGGCCGGTGAAGACGCAGTAAGGCGTCTGAGGGGGCAGGGGGCAGGGGCCGCGCTGAACGCGCATAAGGCCGGGCTGATGACGCAAGAAAGCATCAGAGGGGGGCACAGATGGTGCCAGGGTGGGAGGGGATAACCTTTAAGGTGGCAGCTACACATCTTCTTCTTCTTCTTCTTTCTAGGTGGGGAGCTAAACCACGGTTTTCAGTCGCAGTTCAAAGCCTATTTTCCGGCTGGCTCCCTGAGGGCTTGTAGGATTAGGCCCTAACTCTCTGCTCTTTTTACCCAAGCCTTTTCTAGAAATACTTTAACCCCTTCAATGATTCTTCTATTGGTGTCCTGTACCCTACTCAAACCTAAAAGAAATTCCATTATCCCATCTATGTTCCCCTCTGCCACTCTATCCCACTGATCCACGCCTACCTCCCGTGATCCGTAGATCCTGATCTATAAGCCGCTCTCTTTCCTCATCATACCTTGGACACATTAATACCAGGTGATCTACAGTTTCATCTAGTCTACCCATACACATTTGACATATCTTGCTTCCTTCGTTTGCCCATCTATATGTTTCTACTATTGACCTCCAGAGATTTTGTCCTTGTTTTAAATAATAAACCACTCCCCAAGCTACCATCATAAAAGACCTCACACTTTGGTGTGGTCTTCCCCTTGTACCAAATTCAGAGAACTCTTACCCTCCATCCTCTGTCTCCACATCTCCCTGCCCTGCCTCTGAACTTGGTCATTCACCTTTCGCTTTAACTCCCCCTCACTAGACTGGTGTATCCTATCTGGTGAAACCCTGTAACCCACACTTCCTTTCCCACCGTCTGCTTGATCTATCCCATTTACTACTCTGTCCTATCCACTCATAAACTTTTCGAGCCCACCTGTTTTCATCCATTTTTCTAAGCCTGATTTTGTAATTAAGCACTGACTTTCCTATTCTCTCCGCAAAGGTACTCCACCCTGCCTCTCCCCTGATCGCCTCCACTGCTACATACCTGTTTGCCTCTAGTGCAAGTCTACCTACCCTGTTCTGTACTACCTCTAACTTGTCCAGCTCTCCTACCGTCCACCTCATACACTCTGCCCCATACATGAGGCTCGGTACTGCCATGCCTTTCCACAACCCTCTTACTACCTCATACCTGTTTGCCCTACATCTTGCTACACTACCAAGCCTTCCCACCCACTGATTTGCTTTTCCTATTTTATCCTGTTTCGTCCTATCTGCTCCCTTCCCATCTACCGTGGACATGAGTGTAGTTTTTCTCCCAACCTATAGCTCAGCGAAGGGAACCCCATAATGGAGGCTAAGCTTTTTGCCTTAGGAGTGTTAAGACGAATGAGTCTTAAGACGCAGGTCCTTCCACTAGGAGAATTGTGCTCTTATATAGCACATGCTATAGCCACCTATAGACCATAGCTACACTCCGGGGGTCACCAATTATAACCGATGGGTGTATTAATAGCTAGTTGGTCATACTGGAGAGAGAAACTCTGACTGGCGTGCATGACGATTTTAATAGAATAGAATATAAAAAGAGAAAGCAGGAGATGGGGAAGTGGGGACAGGGAGAAGAATAGATGGGTGAGAGAAAGGAGGCTAGTAAGAGAAAAAGTCTCCGGGGCTTGACCCAGGTGCTGTATGTTTTTTTTGTGTGTTTTGTTGTGAGTCAATCTCGACCTAACGACACGCTTTCCCATCTCGCACGAGCAAACGGTTTTAATTGAAAAACTCACATATAAATGAAAAAACAGATTTGAACACTAAATATTCATTGGTTTAAGATCAGCGCGCGAATGGCATGCGCGCTGAGTAAGGGTGTTATGTTGAGATTGGTGAAGTTACATGTGGTTAAATATTGTTACAAAGCAAAAATAATCTAAAGAGGTAATGGAAATTATATATGAATAATGAACATTAATAAAAATAAAAATTTATAATAGTTTAAGCCTCAACACACGTTTTCTCTTGTGGTAGCAGTGTAAGGGAGAATGTAGTTTGTAGGGAGACTGCTACAATACTCCTCTCCTAGTGACGAGGGAGGAGGAACGAGGTATCTGGTGGTTGGAGCGTGTGCTGGAGTTACAGTGTTTGGGCCGAGGAAAGGTTAGAAGAGAGGTGACGCCGAACTCAGACTTGCACATTGATCTGTACGCCACGTCTTGTAAGTGGGTGAAGACTTGAGTGAAATGGTGTTGCCGGTGGGAGGCTTCATCTGGGCTCGCTATGAGTAGGTCGTCGATGTACTGCGAAGCAGAAGGGCAAGCTCGGAGAACCTCGTCAATGAAGCCATTGGAAGGCTGGGCCGCATTCATGAGTCCAAAGGGCATCATGACGTACTCAAACAGACCGGAAGGGCGTGATGCGGCGGTCTTTCGGGATGTCGTCAGGGTGTATGGAATGAGAAAGGCATTGACGAGTCTATGCGTGAGAAGAGTTGGAGACGACGAGTTGGACGAGAACTCCTGATGTTTTGGCACAGGGTATCTTCCATCTGGTGTGTGAGAGTTGATGGGCACCGGTAGGTCTCCACAGGGCCGTATGTCGCAGTTCTTCTTGGGGACGGACGGGATGGCGTGATGACCAGTTGCTGCTGCTGGGCCGCCACAATACCTTGGCGCATCATAGACTCGAAAATCGGCATTGGCTTGACGGTAGCGTTCTGGAGTTAAGCCCCTCCCCGACCTGGCCTGGCGTTGTATTGGTGGTTCCTTGTGGTCTCGATTTGTGATGCGTGACGTGGTGTGAGTACGGGCAAGCGCTGGTAGAGGCTGAGGCAGCGTAGGGACAAGATTATTTAAGCAGGTCAGCGAACTGGTGGTCCTTTTGGTGACAGAGGTGCATGGTGTTGTCCTGTGCGCTGGTTGTGCTGTGGAGGAGATGGGAGGTGAGTGGGTCAACCAACTTTTGACCCTTGACGTCCAACCCAAAAGGTGGAAGTGCATCAGGAAGCTGCTCCGAGGGATTGATTGTTCCCGACCGTAGACGGCATTCGAAGGGTACGTCGGAGGTAGAGGTTGAGTTGCAAGGTGCGCCGTGTGTATAGGGTATCTGGTTCCCGTTAGCGGCGGAAGAGATGCAGATTGGAGGTAGGGTTCGTAGATTGGCGGTCGCGGGCTACTACTGACATCGGCGCGTATCAACAGGAACCTTATGTTGGAGTGTTTGTCGTGTAGGTGGTAGCAGCGATGAGGGTTGGCGAGCCCCCCCGGCGCGCTGCACTAATACTAGCCCTTTTGTTTGACGGACTTTTATGAGCATGGGGCGTCACACTTCGAGGCTCGCTGCCGAACTTGTGTGGTACCAGCAGAGGTCCCGGGCTTTTTCGAAGGGGACGGTGCTGGCGTGTTGAGGGGTGGAGGAGCGGGGTCGTTTGGCGGTCTGGATCTTCCTGTTGAGGGAGGTGACCTCAGTCGTGAGCTGCTGATTGAGGGAGTGACCCTCAGTCGTGAGCTGGGATACAGCTTGGTGAGCGAGGCGAGCCGAAGTGTTGTCCTGGTCGTAACTGAGGACACTGTATAAACCTGTGGTGGTAGGGGATGGGTTGCCACAAAGTTGTCTGCTAACTTAGCGATGGCATCGGGGTCTAGGCTGTCCTGACGAAGAAAAGTACGTTCTGTTGATAGCAGGAGGCAGGCGTTGGTAAAACAGCAGTTTGAACAACTCGGGGGTCAAAAGTGCTGTATTTTTTCTCTGAGTAGCTGTTCATGCGATGCAGTAGAGCTCTGTAGGCTTTCTCGTCACCCAACTCATCCTTGGAGCACAGCTCTTTAATGCGGGTGGCAATAGGGACAGAGGTGAAGTTTTTGGAGTGTATAGCAGTATGCAGATCTTCATAGGAGTTGGGGAGTGGAAGCTTTTGTGAAATTACGTCGAGACTTGGGAAGGCGTCAGGAGGCAGGAGGCTAGCAGCATGGGGTGAGCTCCGGGGTGAGGCTGTTTGAGGATCTTGGATGCCTTAAAATCGCACTCCAAATAGTGAACCACATAGAACGGGTTATGTGGGCAGAAGGTGGCGAATCTCAGTGTCACTGCTGCTCGCAGTGTGCAGGTCGTCGTTGCAGGCATGGTGAGTCCGAGTGGTGTTGAACCGAGTGGCGAAGGCAGCTGGCGTGAACGGGCCAGGGGCAACGGTGGCTCAGGGAAACGAACACAGTTAAAACGCAAGTGACACTGTGTGTAAACACGTCCCCATGAGGTGGACCACTAAGGCACTGAGGTAGTCCGAAAAGGCACTGTAATGTAACACTGTGATGCACTGGAGTAATGTTTGTCGTGTTATTGTAACTGTACTGTAAGGTAACACTGTGATGCAGGAAGAGTAGAGTTAATCCACAGGGCGATAGAGTAATCCACAGGGCGGTGAGTAATCCACAGGGCGATGAGTCAATCCAACAGGGCGGTGAGTAATCCATGAGGCGGGAGTGGCGACCGTGGAGTAAGTCACTCTAAACACCGCGGCGGCTGAGGGGTAAGGGTTTTGACTGAAGACGTGGAAAATCCGGAGGAGCAGGGGCCGCGCAGAATGCGCATGAGGCGTGCTGAGGACGCAGAAGGCATCAGCGGTTGCAGAGCCGCGCAAGAATGCGCATGAGGACGCTGAGGACGCAGTAAGGCGTCAGAGGGAGTAGAAACCGCGACAAGAGTACGCATCAGGCCGGTGAAGGACGCAGTCAGGCGTCTGAGGGGGCAGGGCCGCGCAGGGAACGCGCATAAGGCCGAGTCGAGGACGCAGAAGGTGCATCAGAGGGGGCACAGAAGGTGCCAGGGTGGGAGGATAACCTTTTAGTGGCTAGGCTACACATAAAAGTGTAGGTTTTTCTCCAAACCTAAGACTCGCGAAGCGAACCCCAGGATGGAGGCTAAGCTTTTCGCCTTAGGACGTGTTAGGACGAATGAGTCTAAAGACCCAGGTCCTTTCACTAAGGAAAAAATTGTGCTATTATATAGCACAGTAGCGCCACACTAAAGGAATATGAGCTACACTCGAGGGTCACAATTGTTGGTGACGGTGTAATGATAGCTTAGTTGTCAAACTGAGAGAGAACTCAAGATTCCAGTGGGAAGGTTAATTTAATTAAAAATAGTAAAGGTTATTGTACAATCAACATACAGGACATATAAATACAATACAAGCATGTACAGATAATACATATCCAGAAGCGAAAAAGGTACAAAAGCGGGCATCAGCCGGCAGTGAGGAGGTATCCGGTCAGGCTCGGGGAGGGGAGCGTGGAGGCGTGGTGATTGGTGAGTCACCTGCGTCACTGGTCAGCGCTCGGGGGCGGCGGGGTGTGGGTACGTGATGTGGTCAGCGGGGGAGGGGGGCGTTGATCGCAGCACCCCTCAGCATCAGTCTCTCGCGGTGTGGCGGACATGAGGCGGCCCAGCCTTCACGCCCACTCAGCAGCCCCCAACTGCGGTTGGCGCGAGGGCCGGGCCGGTCATAAGGGGGGCGGTGGCGGGGCATGACAGAAGGTAGTGCACAGTGGCGACGGGTGTGCTTCTTCCGCAGTGATCGCACTCTTGCCCATCGAAGTTCCCCTCCTGCATCGTCCTCCTGGTGCAGTAGCCAGAAGCACACGCTGCAAGTGTGCGCCATCTGCCTTGGGTTGTTGCTGGGTTGGCGTCCAGTGGGTGGTAGTCAGTGGCTGCAGCGTTACCAGGCCGCTGCCTCTTCCTGGTTCTCCAGCTCTCGGTGTGTCTGGTGAGCGTCTGTGTGTGCGGCCCGCCTCCCGCCTGCGCCTGAGCTGCTGTATGATGGGAGGCACGTGCATGGTGACGCTGGGGCCGCTTGCGCTCGGTCGCGGCCAGTCCGCTCCTCGTTACTCGGACCCTACGTGGATGGGGATCCAGTTGAGCATGAACACGCCTCCCTGCGCGCCAAGGCTATGTAGGCTGCAAGGATGTGTTGATGAGCCTCACGTTGTCCTTGGGATGTGGCTGTTGGAGGCCTGCAAGCCCTGTCCAGGAGTTCGGTGGTTATTACCACGGTGCCTCCCGAGCGTGCAGGGCATGTTCGAGGGCGTGCTGGATGGCCACCAGCTCAGTCTGGAGGGTGGAGCAGTTGTCAGACGTCCGCCAAGACATTTCTGTCCCACCCGTGGACGAACCGGCCCCTGGTTCGGCCACTATGCCGGGTCCGCCCGAGCCGTCAGTGAAGTATACGCGGCTGTCCCGCGCGACGACCTGGGCATGGCCATCAGCGCGTGTTGCCGCAGCTCCGAGTGGTGACACATGGCTATGCACCGCAGGCAAACAGCGTGGCGGTGACCTCTGCGGCGGGGGGCGCCCCACGGGGGCGGGGCATAGTAAATACGGTGAGGGCTGGGGACATCGGCCTCCCGCCACGGTCGGTGATCCCCGCGTGAATGCGGCTGTGGGTGGGCTAGCGAGGTGTTAATGAGCACGACAGCCACGTTTGCCGCGCAGCACTCGATGCCCTGCGTCATGGCCAGCCGGAGTCTCCTCTGCGCCACGCCCACTCCACGTCGCGGAGGAAGACTCTGGCCACGCGACAGGCCACTGGATGCACTGCACCCTGGTGGCGAGCGGACCACCCAATCTGGTCTCGCTCTGCATACGCAGGCGTGGACACTGGAGCCCCAGCCATGGGCTCATTGCGTGTTCTGGGGCCTCGAGCCGCTCCTGCGACGGGGGACGAGAGCGCGATGAGTACAGGGGAGCAATAATCCACCAGGGAGCGCACCGCCTGCAAGTAGTACAGGCGGAGGACAGAGATGGTGGCACCGGCGTTAAGCCGCGTCATAGCCCTATCCCGTTCAGCCTGGCCTGTGTCTTTCCCTCAGGGTAGTCAAGCTGCGCCGTGAAACGACAGGCCGCCTGTCGAGCCAAACCCCAAGGTACGGAGGAGTCCGCCAGGCCAGGCCCTGATTGCCCCTTGACGCGACAGTGACAGGCTGGGCTTGGCTGCCTTGATAGTCATGCCGGGAATTCTGCGCGAGATTCTAGAGGCCCAGCTCCTCGCACTTGGCGCGGTGTTGATGAGGTTCGAGAGCGCGCCTGCGTACTTGCCAAAAGGCCTGGTCACCCGCCGGTGACAACGAGGGCAGGTCGGTCGGGTAGCTGAGCAGGGACGGTGCCAGCCTGGAAGGGCAGGGCGACAGCTCCTCCATCAGCAGGATTGAAACAGGAGGGCGGAGGATGCGTCCCTGGGGGCGTCCCGTTCTCAGTTCCTTGTACGGACCAGGATTTGTGGCACGGAACTTGACTCTGGCCGACGGTGCGGAGGTTAGGTCATCGAGCTCAGGGAGCAGTCTTCCCGGATCCCCTTCTCGCGAGGGTGGCGAGAAATAGGTTTGAGGAACCGGCCAGCTCGAACGCTTTCTAAGCGTCGAGGAGGAAGATCCTGTGAATATGACGCGTTGGTTGGGCCTGAGTCAGAGGGTGAGGACGGATGTTTCAGGCTGTGCCACGTCGCGGGTGAAGCCAAAAACACGTGAGGGTGGAGGGTCTCCCACGCGCCACTGCAAGTCGCGAGAGCACCATTCTCTCGGCTGTTTTAGCCGTGCAAGCTGATGAGGAGATAGGCCTGGAGCTTGGTCGGGCTCCCTGGGCTTGGGGATGGGCTAGAATATCGGCCTCCTTCCACGCTGGTGGCAGGTGACCTGCCAGCCAAGGACGCGATGAGCGTGGCAGCAGTGCGGCGTCCCCGGGCCGGCCCGCATGAAGCCAGCTATGGAGTATGTCACGCCCGTCCGCCCTGCAGCTGTGTCGCGCCCTTTTTTCCTCGCCGACGACAATTCCTGGCGAGTGAGAGGTGGTCCGCAGTCAGGTTCTCCCCCGCGCCTCCATGACAGACTCGACGCGGTAGTTGTCGAAGCTCGTTGCTGGGAGTGGCGTGTGCGAGGAGGAAGTTGGGCGCTGGAAGCCTCTCGCGGTGAACACGCCGATGGCCTCTCCGCCTCTCGGTTTGTGGGTGTGGTGTTGGGCGGGCTGGTCGGGGCGGGGCGGCACCGGAAGCCCGTATGACATTCTCCCTCCTTCAACCCCCTCTTCTCTCCCACAGCTGGCCGAGGAGGTTGTGCCTGGTTGACCAGAGACGCACCACCCAACCACTCGGACTCCCATGGCCCGCTGAGACACCTGTCGAGCGCGAGCCACACATCTGCACCAGCCGCAGGTTGTGGGGTGGGCTGTCGTTGTACAGCTTTCTGTGCAGGTGACTCGGTGGTTTGTGCTCCCTGACGTTCCTCGTTGTAGAAAACACCAGTCGGGGCGGTGGCGGCGGCCCGGAAGCACTTAGGGAATGGCTGCGTCGGTTGCTCCTCTGAAGGCCTGCCTGAGGTCGGGTCCCTCTCTGTTGGTGAAAGTCCGCGGGTGCTCATTAAGTGACCCACCACTCGTTCAAGCGAGCTTGAAACTTGCCCCAGTCCGCTCTCTGAATATTCCATTTCCCCCCCCCCCCGGCGGAGGGCTGGTGGATCGGCGCGCGGCTGTGAGGGTGGTGAGGGTGGCGTAGTGGTCCACTGGTGAAGCGTGGGGTGTAACTCGCCACGATGCGACGGCCGTCAGGTCACCTGACACAAGGTGCGTCCAGTCGCCCCCCCCCCCGGGCCATGGGTGGGCTCCCCGGTTGCAGGAGAGTATATGAGGGGGACCTCCTCGAGCAACACTATAGGTGACGGACCCGTCAGGGTTGGTCGCCGACAAGATTGAGGATGGGGGTGGGCGTTAAAATCGCCCGCCACGAGCGAGGCTGGCGTGCGATGCCATGGTGAGGCAGTCCCCTGCCTCCAGTGGTGTCGCTGGTCTGTATAGGTTACACAGTGAGCTCGAGGTCCCCCACCGTGCAGCCCATCCGCCAAGGCCTCCACGCCATCACCACAGTGCAGGGTCGATGATTTCTTCGGTGGGGGATGGCGCTTCCCTCACCAGCGTCACTCAGCCACGGGTTGCCCTCAGTGGCAGGGAAGTGAGTGGAGACTGTAGCCGCAAGCGCCCACTTGAAGTCAGAAGGATGTGAGGGTCTCCTGTAGGAGAACCACGTCAAGGTCCTCCCTCGAAGATGGCATGCAGCACCTGATGTTTCTTGGGGAGGGAGGCCATGGGCATTCCACTGCAGCACCTTGAGCCTGGTTAGGGCGGCAGCGGCGGCGCGCATGGGGTTTGTCGTTGTCAGCGTGGTCCGCGTGGACGAAGGTTGTCGGATGGGAGCGAGGGAAATGGGCCGCGATCCTCTGTGGTGGTCTTTGACTGACGGCCGGCAACGTGATGGTGATTCCATATCCGTCGAGGAGGGAGCGCGTCAACTTCCTCCTCGGTGGCAGGGCGAGCTACGTGCTGCGGAGGAGCCTCAAACATGCATCAGCGGACGATGATTGCAATCAGCAAATTGCACGTGTCTCCTCGCTGATTGGGGAGTTTTCGTAGTAGCGGATGGAATGAGGCAGTGCACGACAGTCCCTCGGCTCTCGCTGTCGCCTGTCGATGGAACTTCAGGCACTGCAGTGTGCAGGTAGCTGGACTAGGCGGTGACCTTGAGGGCCGACCCCTGTGTGGTGGGCGGGACCTTGGTCCCAAGTCTCCGTTTCGGCAGTGGGGGGGAGAGAATAGCGCGCGGGGGTGATGGTAGACGCCTCCTCCAGGATACTGGCAGCTGCGCGTCACTTTTCCCTTCCGTCCGACCCGCGGCCTGGGGTGGGGGTCCCTAGGGGACTAGGGGGGACGGCTGCTTTGGCGGCCTGACCCAGGCTGGCTGGCGGTGGAGGGAGCAGGGATGAAGCGGTTTGCGCTGTTGTTCCTGTGGTTGTCCACGTCGTTTCATGATGGCGGTGTTGCCGCCAACAGGTGGTGCGTGAGGCTGCTGCTGCAGGCGAGGCATCCGCGAAGCCTCTCAAGGACACTGAGGGTTACAGGCGTGTGTTTCTCCGCCCAATTCGGACACTTTGCGGTGGTAGCCTCGTTGGACTTGTGGCGGCCACATGAATCCCGTTGGGTGTTAAGGTGCACACTCACACCTGACGGAGTGCACGCACCTAATCTTGCAGGTGGTTGTGGTTGAAAACGCTGGACTTGTAGCACATCACCGGCCCTCTCCGCGTAGGGATGTAAGGTTGTAGGTTTGCCCCAGGAAAAGTAGGGTCGCTTGGAAGGGGCGGGCCCCTCGTGGACAATCAGCACCTGTTCTCGTGGCTTGTTGTCACTCCCCGCAAGCCGTTGTGGCGGACACCACGTGGGGGTTGTTCCTTCACCGCATCGAGTGGGAAGTCAACAGCGGTAGCGCTTCAGCACTAACCTTGTGCCCTCTCAAACTAGGGTCAAGGAGGAGCCCCCTATTGCCCTCGTCAGCGGGCGCCAGCAGGAGCGCCACAGCCTCCCTTCCTTGGGGGTGAGGATGTATCTCCGCTAGAGATTGGGCATCACCTCCATCCTCAGGATGTCGAGGTTCTCGTCCTCGAGGGCCGTGTGACCAGGTAGGCAGCTGGCGTAGGTCAACCACGGCTTCCCAGCTTGAACTGGGGCGGGCGGCGCGCGACCGTGACCACAGTGTCCAGTTCCTTGGCCCTGCGCGGCCTCCTGCTGGTCCTCGCCTCCTGGACGGACATGTCGATGACGAGTGATGGTACACTCCTCTCATCGTCACAAAAATTTTTTTTTTTTTTTTCCGGGGGGGTGGGCCTCCGTTGGCGCTGGCAAGCTCGCGTAAGGGACTACGGGCGGCCTCTTAGGTGTCGAGGTGTGTAGAGACGACGAGGAGCCTGCGCTCCGAAGCCACGCTTCCCCACCCCTGGCGGGAAGCATTCGCAGGTGCAGAACTGCGTGTGCTCATTTCAATTCGACGCGTGTTCACATTCACCTAAACAATGTCTGTCTCAAGTCGGGTGTCGACACAAGGGCGCTGGTCACTTACGATGCGGCGAGGACATAGGTCGGGATAGGTCACGCGGCGTTCACAGCGGGCTCAACGAGCGACCCCGTTGACACCTCGCCGGCGACCCTCACTGCGACTGTTAATTTTAAAAAATTTTTTTTTTTGTAAAGGTTTATGTACAATTATAACATACAGCATATATCTTATATATATTATATATAATAATATACAGTACCAACATGTACAGGCAATACATCCTAGCCAGCAGCAAAAACGTACAAAAGCGGGCATCGGGACCCGCCAATGTGAGGAGAGTATCTCTCAAGCTACGGGAAGGGTCGCGTGGAGGCATAGTGACGGTGAGTCACCTGCGTCACTGCAGTCATACGATGAAAACGTATGTATTTTTTTTTATTGACTGTATATAGAGTAAAAATAACATAGTAAATGAACAAACAAAAATTACAATCAAAAGTAATAAAATAAATTCGTATACAATCTCAATGCAACTCATGGAGGAGTGAGCGTGGCTTGTTGCATGGCAAACAGGGTCAAATTAAACTATTGATTTTCATTTTACACTTTTTACTATCCCTGATCTACCGGTGGGACTTCACCCAAACCCCAGGTACATCACCACTGCCGGTCATCGAACGGTGGGCGGGCATCCCTGTCCCCGGCAGGGTAGGCCAAACCTTGCGGTGCAATGCAGGCGGCAACCCCATGCCATCACTCTTCACCGCAAGCATCATGTAGCCGAGGGCCGGCTCGTGCGATACGCGAGCCAAAACTTCAGCTCTCTTCCTGCTTAGCAGGTGTTCGTACTCCAGTAGAAGGTCCACAGGACAATCTTAATCATGAGTGTACACCTTGGCTCATCTGGGACCCCGCATCGACCGAGCGGGGAAGGACTGGGGTTCGCAACCGTCACATTGTCGACGGTTGCAGCTCCTCCATGGTGCGGCGTCCTGTTCCACCACGGGCTCACACGGGTAGCAACTTCCCGGAATGGTCACCGCTGGGGCATCACATCGACAGGCTGCTGCTCCACGGGCCCACATGGCCGCGCGGCATCCAGGCGGGGCCGTCACAGCAGGGCATTTGCTGGCGACTCCCCGCAAACGCCCGCGGTTCAGCGGGGGCAGGTTCTGGCTCGCCCTGGGGCCGGGCGTCATCCTACACATCAAATGGGGGCGGGAGGTGGGTGGGATCGCTCTCGGGGCTCGCCTTCTCCTTCGTCTGGGGCCGCCTCATCGCTCGGGTGTGGCGGGTGTCCTCATTCCTTGGGCAGGGGCTGGGGGAGGTGGGCAGGGGGATCCTCGTCTCGGTCGCGTCTGCTGTCGTGGGGCGCGGAGCCAGGGACCTTCCTGAAGCATGGCAGGGCATCGGGAGGTTCCAGGCATGGTGTCAGCGATACAGTTGGGGCAACGCCGCACGGGGACGTTCACCGCCCTCCGAAGGCGGAGATGCAGTCCCTGGTGGCGTGTCTTCCAATGCAGACGCGGCAGAAATCCAGCGCGTGGACAATGGTCTGTAGTGTCCAAAAGGCTGGCAGCGAAAGCAGCGGACAGGTTCTTGCACATACTTGCGTAACTTGCAGCTTACCCAGCATCCAAGGTCCAAGGGTGGCGGGAGGAGGGGACGTTCCTCGCACTGTCAGCTGACCTGCCTGGTGGGCAGTAGACGTCCGTCGTCCGGCGTTTGAAGATGCACCGACTCAGCATCCTCCACGAGAGGGTGCTCCCGCACAGGGTCCAGGGGGAAGGCCGTGGGGAAGCCGAGGAGAAAACACCTCTCTGAGAGGCTCACCACCTCTCCAAACACGATGTTCCGTGGCTGGCCTTTCGCCACTCCTGAGAAGGGTGGTGGCGGCGGGCCAAGTGCGCTCCCCGGCGGCAGAGATGTCCATCTTGCGAGCGAGTTTAAGCCGCTCTCCAGCCATTGCACGGTCTTGAGGGCTGGGGAAATCGTCGTGCTTGAGAGTTCAAAACCGGGATTGCAGCTACCGTGGATCTACACTGGAGTGGAGGGGGCCGTCGAGGGGCCTTTGCTGTCCTCGAGCGGTTCTACCCTGCACGTATGTAGAAACCGTTCCCCCGGGTCCATAGGGGACCTCTTGTCTCCGATCAGCGGCCATGATGGGAACAAGCTCAAAGCAGCTCAACCACCAAATGGCGAAAGCGGAGAGATGGCGAGAGCGGAGGAGAAGACTTCGACTCTCAACCGAGGGTGAGGTGGACTGGTGAACTGTGTGCTGATGATTGACAATGTCATGGTCAGCTGCTCGTTCAGCGGAATCAGCAGCGGCATCAGCACGTTGGTCGCCATGTCCTCAGGCTGACTCTGTTGCCGCCGGCAGTGTTGCCGCCTAGTAGTGTTGCATCCTGGTAGTGAGTAATCCACAGGGCGATGAGTAATCCACAGGACGGTGAGTAATCCACAGGGCGGTGAGTAATCCACAGGGCGGTGAGTAATCCACAGGGCGGTGAGTAATCCACAGGGCGGTGAGTAATCCACAGGGCGATGAGTAATCCACAGGGTGGTGAGTAATCCACAGGGCGGTGAGTAATCCATAGGGCGATGAGTGGCGACCGTGGAGTAAGTTATTTTAACACCGCGGGGCTGAGGGGTAGGGTTTTGACTGAAGACGCGGGAAACCACGCTGAGGGAGCAGGGGCCGCGCTGAATGCGCGTGAGGCCGTGCTGAGGACGCAGGAAGGCATCAGAGGTTGCGGAGGCCGCGCAGAATGCGCATGAGGCCGTGAGGAAAGCAGTAAGGGGTCAGAGGGCGTAGAAGCCGCGCAGAGTTGCGCATCAGGCCCGGGGAAGACGCAGTAAGGCGTCAGAGGGGGCAGGGGGCAGGGGCCGCGCTGAACGCGCATAAGGCCGTGCCGATGACGCAAGAAGGCATCAGAGGGGGGCACAGAAGGTGCCAGGGTGGGAGGGGATAACCTTTTAGGTGGCAGCTACACATGAGTGTAGTTTTCTCCCAACCTATGGCTCAGCGAAGCGAACCCCATGATGGAGGCTAGGCTTTTCGCCTTAGGAGTGTTAGGATGAATGAGTCTAAAGACCCAGGTCCTTTCCCTAGGAGAATTGTGCTCTTATATAGCACATGTTAGAGCCACCTACAGACCATAGCTACACTCCGAGGGTCACCAATTATAAGGTGCTTGGGTGTATTAATAGCTAGTTGGTCACACTGGAGAGAGAAACTCTGACTCCAGTGGGAAGGTTGTTCACATGTGTTTAATTTTAATTGTGTGTGTAAATCTTCATTGATCACATAAATAACAATTACAAAAAAATAAATACAATAATATACATAGTGATCAAAGTGGCTTATGCGTGAGCCGTACGTGTTTATATTCATTTCCATTTCCCAAGGAGACGTGCCATCTCCTTATTGGTAAGGTCCCTGTCTTCATCAAGAAGCAGGGGGTCATCATCTGAATCCTGGTCTTCGGTCTGTTGGTCGTCCGGGAACTGTACCCACTCCTTCTCCCCGACATGGTCGTAGAAGTGGTGAGGGCGGTTAAGTGGCCTGGCGGTGGGAAGGGTCCTTCGCAGGAGCTTTTACTCTCTGAGCAGCCTCCTCACAAGGGAGAGGGCCGGCTCGTGGGAGATCTTCTGGTCAAGGGCCGCTGTCTCCTGCCACACCAGGTTTTCGTAAGTGACCAGGAGGCCGACTTGGTCGACGTCCTGGTCACCAGGACGTCGACCAAGTCGGCCTCCTGGAACGTGTAGGTCCTTGCCAGCGTCTGGGTGGCCCGCTCGCAGCGACGGGCAGGTGACTGCCCATGAGCAGCAAGCAGACTCGCCCCAGTAGCTGGTTTGGGCGCCATAGGGGGAAGGGCGGCGTCCACCTCCATCACCTGCTCCGGGCGGGATGGTGGGTCCTCTCCTTCCTTCCTGGTCTTCCTCCCTTTCCTCTTCCGTTTGGTCCTGGTCCTTGGGGGCGGCTGCTCCTCAGGCGGTGGTGGCGCTGGCTTCCTCGGGCAGGGGGAAGGCCTAGCGGTCTCCTGTCGCGGCTGTCTCGCCCAAGCGGCCGGCTTAACCTGTGAGGGCGCTGGCGCTGGGATCCTTGAGCGGGGGGGAGGTCTGGAAGCCTCCTGCCGTGGTGATCCCGATCCTGGGATCCTTCGAAGTCGTGCAGGGCAGCGGCGGTTCCAAGCATGGTGCCCGGAGCCGCAGTTGGGACAGCGCGCCACAGGCCTCTCACCACCACCTTGGAGGCGGCGGATGCAGGCCCGGGTCTCGTGGTCACACTACACACCCCACACAGTTTCACTTGTCGCGGCTACACTGGCGCTGGTGGTGGCCGAACGCATGGCACCGGTAGCAGCGCTATGGGCTCTGGCACATACCTCCTGCATTAAAGCGTCCCCAGCATCCTAGGTCCAGCGAGGCGGGAACTGGTCCCCGCAGCGTCAGCAGCACCTGGCGGGTGGGGAGGCGGCGTCCGTGTCCGGCGTTGTGGTGACATCTTACCCCATCGATGACGGAGGGATGATCCAGCACTGGGTCCAGGGGAAGGGCGGTGGGGTATCCCAGCAGCACGCCTTTCCTGGTGATCTCCTTCGACACCAGGACAATTCCTCGCGGCTGTCCTGCTGCAATCTCCTGCAGGGTGGTGGCGGCGGCCCAGGTGGCTCCACGGAGAAGCTAGTCTCCCTCGCGGGTTATATTAACCCGTAGCGCGACCTCAACTCGTCCTCGATCCAGCGGACGACCTCAAACTGCGTAGTCTCTTGGTGTGCCGCGATCCTCCACTGCGGTAGAGGACCTGCGGGCGTGTGGGGGCCGGCCTGCTGCTTGGGGCGCTTCCTCTGCACAAGAGTGAAGCCCTCCTTGTCAGCTGGGGAACCGTGGCGCCTCTTAGGGGTGGCCATGGCGGGAGCGAACTCACCACCAGGCAAGGGAAGAGAGCGGGGAGAAGGTCCGCTCTCTACCGAGGTGAGAGGGTCTCTGTTAATTTTAATTTTTTATTTGTAAAGGTTTATTGTACAACTAAGCATACAGGACACACACACACAATACAGACATGTACAGAAATGCATATGCAGGAGCAAAGAAGTACAAAGCGGGCATCAGCCCGCCAGTGAGGAGGGTATCCCGTCAGGCTACGGGAGGGTCGCGTGGAGGCGTGGTGACGGTGAGTCACCTGTGTCACTGGTCACCCTGCCGGGCGCGGCTGGGTGTGGGTACGTGATGTGTCAGCGGGGAGGGGGCGTTGCTCGCAGCACCCCCAACATCACGTCTCTCGGGGTGTGGCGGACCATGAGGGCGGCCCTGCTTTCACGCCCACTCAGCAGCCCCCCACCTGCAGGCTGGGCGGCGGGGGCCGGGCCGGGCCTCAGGGGAGCGGTGGCGGGGCAGGACAGGAGGTAGTGCACCAGTGGGCGACGGGTGTGCATCTCGCAGTGGTCGCACACTTGCCCCTCGAAGTCCTCCTGCAGCTCCTCTCTGGTGCAGTAGCCCAGACGCACACGCTGCAGTAGTGCGCCATCTGCCCTGGGTTGTTGCTGGGTGGCGTCCAGTGGGTGGTAGTCGGTGGCTGCAGCGTACCAGGCCGCCTGCTTCTTCCTGGCCTCCAGCTCTCGGTGTGTCTGGTGAGCGCAGTGTGCTGCGGCCCGCCTCGCCTGCGCCTTGAGCTGCTGTAGGCTGGGAGGCACGTGCATGGTGACGCTGGGGCTTAATTTTAATTGATTTGATTTGTAAAGGTTTATTGTACAACTAAGCATACAGGACACACACACACACAATACAAGCATGTACAGAAATGCATATGCAGGAGCAAAGAAGTACAAAGCGGGCAACAGCCCGCCAGTGAGGAGGGTATCCTGTCAGGCTACGGGAGGGTCGCGTGGAGGCGTGGTGACGGTGAGTCACCTGCGTCACTGGTCACCCTGCCGGGCGCGGCGGGGTGTGGGTACCTTGAGCTGTCTTGAGCTGCTGTAGGCTGGGAGGCACGTGCATGGTGACGCTGGGGCCGCTGGCGGCTCGCTTGGCGGCCGCGTCCGCCGCCTCGTTACCTCGGACCCCTACGTGGCTGGGGATCCAGTTGAGCCTGACACACCTTCCCTGCGCGATAAGGCTCTGTAGGCTGCCTAGGATGGTGGTGATGAGCCTCACGTTGTCCTTGGGATGCGGCTGTTGGAGGGCCTGCAGCCCCGTCCAGGAGTCGGTGTGTATTACCACAGTTGCCTCCCGGCGGTGCAGGGCATGTTCGAGGGCGTGCTGGATGGCCACCAGCTCAGTCTGGAGTGTGGAGCAGTTGTTAGACGTCCACCAAGACAGCTCTGTCCCACCCGTGGTGACGAACGCGGCACCTGTTCTGCCACTATCCGGGTCGACCGAGCCGTCAGTGAAGTATACACGGCTGTCCCGCTCGGCGACCTGGGCCATGGCCATCAGCGCGTGCTGCCGCAGCTCCCGGGTGGTGCACATGGCTTTACAGGCAGGCAACTGCGTGGTGGTGAACTCTGCGGCGGGGGGCCCCCACGGGGGCGGAGCATTGTATGTGGGGGCGGGGACATCGGCCTCCCGCCACGGCCCGGTGATCCCCGCGTGAATGAGGCTATGGGTGGCTAGCGAGGTGTTGATGAGCCACGTGTTGCCGCGCAGGCACTCGATGCCCTGCGTCATGGCCAGCCGGAGTCTCCTCTGCGCCACGCCCTCCACGTCGCGGCGGAATACTCTGGCCACGCGACAGGCCATGATGCACTGCACCCTGGTGGCGAGGGGCACCAATCTGATCTTGCTCTGCATTACGCAGGCGCTGGACCATCTCGGAGCCCCCAGCATGGTCCCCATGGCGTTGTTCTGGAGCACCTCGAGCCGTGTTTTTTTTTGAGTAATTTTAATTGATTGATTTGTAAAGGTTTATTGTACAATTATAACATACAGCATATATATATACAGTACAAGCATGTACAGAAATACACATAATGCAGCAGCAAAAAGTACAAAGCGGGCATCAGCCCGCCGGTGAGGAGAGTATCCCGTCAAGCTACGGGAGGGTCGCGTGGAGGCGAGGTGACGATGAGTCACCTGCGTCACTGGTCATACGATGAAACGTATGTATTTTTATTGTCTGTATATACAGTAAAAATAACATAGTAAATGAACAAACAAAAAATTACATCAAAGCATAATAAAAATAAAGTCGTATACAATCAATGCAACTCATGGAGGAGCTGGCCGTGAGTTGTTGACATGGCAAACAGTGGTCAAATTAACTATTGATTTCATTTTTTACACTTTCTACTCTTCTCTGATCTACCGGTGTGAAACTTCACCCAAACCCCAGGTACCTCACCACTGCGATCGTCGAACGGTGGGCGGGCATCCCTGTCACCCGGCAGGGTAAGGCCAAAGCTGCGATGCAATGCAGCGGCATACTCCATGCCACCACTCTTCACCGCACGCATCATGTAGCCGAGGGCTGGCTCATGCGATACGCGAGCCAACTTCAGCTCTCTTTCCTGCTTTAGCAGGTGTTCGTACTCCAGTAGAAGGTCCCACAGGCTTTTCTTATCAAGAGTGTACACCTTGTGCTCCATCTGGGACCCGCATCGACCTGAGCGGGGCAGGACTGGGTCGCAGCGTCACATGTCGACGGCTGCAGCTCCTCCATGGGCGGCGTCTGTTCCCCCACGGGCTCACACTGGGTCGCGACGTCCCGGCTGGTCACCGCTGGGGCGTCATCGACAGGCTGCTGCTCGCTACGGGCCCACATTGGCTGGCGGCATCACGGCTGGGCGTCACAGCATGGCATTGCTGCGACTCCCCGCCGCACGCCGCGGGTTCCAGCGGGGGTAGGTCTGGCGTCGCTATGGGGGTCGGGGGCGTCATCCCCATCCATCCTGGGGCGGGGTGGGGGGATCGCTCTCGGGCCCTCGTCCTTCCCTTCGTCTGGGGCGCCCTCCCGTCTCGGGTGTGGCGGTGCATCATTCCTTGGTGGCAGGGGCTGGGGGCGGTGGACAGGGCGGATACTCGCCCTCGTCTCGTCTGCTGTCGTGGGGCCGCGGAACCAGCGATCCTCCGACCGAACAAATTTTTTTGTATTTTGTAAAGGTTTATTGTACAACTAAGCATACAGGACCCACACACAATACAAGCATGTACAGAAATGCATATTGCGGAGCAAGCAGTACAAACCCGGCATCAGCCCGCCAGTGAGGAGGGTATCCCGTCAGGCTACGGGAGGGTCGCGTGGAGGCGTGGTGACGGTGAGTCACCTGCGCCCACTGGTCCCCCTGCCGGGCGCGGGCGGGGGTGGGTACGTGAATGTGTCAGCGGGGGGAGGGGGCGCTGCTCCCCCAGCACCCCCAACATCACGTCCCTCGGGGGTGGCGGACAATGAGGGCGGCCCTGCTTCACGCCCCTCAGCAGCCCCACCTGCAGGCTGGGGGCGGGGGGCCGGGGGGCCCCCCTCAGGGGGCGGTGGGGGGCCCGGGGACAGGAGGTAGTGCACCAGTGGCGACGGGTGTGCATCTCGCGTGGTCGCACACTTGCCCCTCGAAGTCCTCCTGCAGCTCCTCTCTGGTGCAGTAGCCCAGACGCACACGCTGCAGTAGGCCCATCTGCCCTGGGTTGTTGCTGGGTGGCGTCCAGTGGGTGGTCGTCGTGGCTGCAGCGTACCAGGCCGCCTGCCTCTTCCGGGCCTCCAGCTCTCGGTGTCCTGGTTGAGCGCAGTGTGCTGCGGCCCGTCTCGCCTTTCGCCTTGATTGCTGTAGGCTGGGAGGCACTGCATGGTGACGCTGGGCCGTTGGCGGCTCGCTTGGCGGCCGCGTCCCCCCGCCTCGTTACCTCGGGCCCCTACGTGGCTTTGGGGGGCCAGTTAGCCTGACACCCTTCCCTGCGCGACAAGGCTCTGAGGCTGCCTAGGATTGGGGGTGATGAGCCCCCACGTTGTCCTTGGGATGCGGCTTTTTGGAGGGCCTGCAGCCCCGTCCGGAGTCGGTGTGTATTACCACAGTTGCCTCCCGGCGGTGCAGGGCATG
>JACEEZ010021050.1:35149-55699 GCA_016584305.1 Chionoecetes opilio
AAACTAAATAGTAACTTGAAGAGATGAATCGATGCCTTGGTATTAAGTGTCTTCGCAGAATCATAGGGTATCAATGGGATTTACGTGTCAAATCAGCGTTTTGCACCGTGGGACTGAATCGAGGCCTATTACCTGCATTGTCCGTCAGCGCCAACTTCGGCTATATGGGCATGTGCACACTACCCTGAACCGTCCTTCCCATCCGGTTATATCTGTATGAGACAATCTGGCGTGGAGGAACCAAGGGGGCGCCCACAAGGCTCGTGGCTGGGGCAAGTTGGATGTTTCTGTCGAGAGCTGCTTGGTATGGGGAAAGAGTCTGCTGGGGACTCGCGCGTGTGAGCCCCGGGAGTGGCGTCATAGGGTGGGCGAGGCGACGCGCGCCCGCCCGGCGTATGCCCCCAATGATTGATTGATTGACATATATTAGACAACAATGTGAGTGCAAACTCCAATCGTGTTGTTGCTGTTCGTTGGTCACTGGTCAAAGTGCCTCGGGGTAGATCACGCTCCGTGTGATTCCACGGGACGCCAACACTTCGACGGCATCAGCACAGCCAACCCTTGACAGCCTGACGTAGAGTTGGCCGTGCGAGGATAATATTATAACATTGACCCCAAGCACACACACACACACACACACACACACACACACACACACACACACACACACACACACATGCACAGTGTGGTAGTTGTAGCACGCTCGGTTCACAACCGAGAAGTCCCGGGTTCGATCCCCGGGCGGAGCGAAGAGATATGGGTGGTCTTCTTAAAACCCGAACCCCTGTCCACCCAGCAGTGAATGGGTACCGGGTGTTAGCCGGCCGGGGGTTTGTGACCCACTTCCCGGGGTGGTGGTTTCGGCCAACACTAAAAACTAAGGATGGATGATAAAATTTTGATATGGAGACGGGGCCATACAAGTGTAGCTCAGGCCTTGTAAAATACAACTAGATGAATACACACTCACACAAACGGTAAGTCCATGAGTCTACGGAGTTAGTGAAATACGGCAAAAAGGTACAATAGAGTTTCTTCCTGTAATCTAATATTCTTAAAAGTGTTTTTAGCCCACAACAACCCCCCTTCAAAATTATTCAATCGAAATGGGACCAATCCGCTAACCACCTAAGATTTATTTGCGATTTTCTGAGCCTACTCTCATTAAAATTGAATTTACAGTTTCGGCTACCCAAAACAAACAGACAGACAGACACACATACAGACATATAGACAGACAAACGGCTACTCCTATAGTATATTAGATATACAATTTGTAAAATGGATATGCATACATACATTTATTAATGCGATCCAACGATTATTTCCATCTTAGAAAAATATGCATATTAAGCATTTTAACGGATTTTCATTTGCTCTAAAATGTAAAAATAAATAATGTGTTTAGCTTTTTATTGGTTACACAATTTATAATAGAAACTCTAACCGTTTGCATCAGAAAATAAATTTTCAGCATTTATATTAGCTTTTCAAGAGATTTTGAATTTATATATCGTTTATTAATAATATATATACAGCGTATTGCGTTGCTTTTATGTTTTTTAAAAGAGTTTTTTTTTATAATATGTAAAAAAAAATTAACAATATAATGTTTTATACTCCATAAAAGCGTGTTTTTCTTGGATTTTAGCTACTTTCCGAATACAAGTAGATTATCTAAAAAAATAGGTATATACGCATATTTTTGAGTTTTCAACAGTTTATTATCAAAGATATATTTGAATATTAAGACATTTAATCATTCAATTGGTCCTATTTTGATGTTACGTGCATAAGTATTTGTATAGGAATTTCCATTAGTTTTGTAAAATACCTGCAAATCACTCTAATTCTTCATTTTATGCTGACTTCTTATTCAGAATCAAAAGCAAAATAACTTGTATGTAATGGCCATATTCCATATACTATAATCAATCAATATTTGGCAACGTCCTATTTCGGTAGTCCGTCCGCTCTCATTCGTCTTCTCGTAAGTTGGTATCTTGACACAGCTCAAGCAAGCATTAGCGCTACGGTTAGCGCTCCGTTATCGTCGCCACTCATATATTACGTTACAGTGCATAATATAGATTATAGTCTGTCAGACTGTGTGACTTATTTATCCCACCATAACATTTGGTTGACAAGCAGTGGTTGCCTCTTATCGGCTAGTGTTACTCGTCACCCCTGCCCCTTCCGGTTTGCTTTAACTCCTACAAGTGAAGGCAGCAAATGATTATTTATTTCCACCATAACAATTGGTGCCAATTCAGTTGACCCGGCCTTCCGTAAAAGATAAATTACATCATCCGTCTCCCGAGTTCCAACCCACTACTGTGTTAGTCCCGCAAAAGTACCATAGGACCTCTTTTTGGAGTATAAAGTTTTTTTTTTAATATTGATTATATGATAAGGGCATATATATTCAGAAACTGCCGGATGACATCTTGTCATACTTGAGCAATTTGTGCTAGGAGGCGAAATCCAAGATGGTCGCCATCGAATCTGGGAAAATCTATTTTCCTCATATCTTCGTAACTATATGAGATAGGAACACAAATGAAAGGTCCTTTTATATGTTTTCATGCATCAAGATTACAATGCAGACATTATTATATCAATAAAACACGCAAAAAACAAGATGACCGCCATAAATGTGTTTTTCATTCCAGAAAATTGACTTTCTCAACAGCCATTACTAGATCTGATTAATGACATGCACTAGCACGGACTGGCAAGGTCTGTGTGGTATTATTCATAAAATAAACGCTTATTTTTATATTATTTTGCATTTATTGCAACGACGCATGAGTTAATTTCTGGTTAAATCACATGAGACACAACTTGTTGGTTTAATCACTGAAAACATTTATGTATTCTGTTAAACGTAAGATATGGATTTAGATTTTTCGACTGATAGTCACTGTCACAAGTCACAAAGCATTTGTGTTGCAGCAAATTCCATCGTGACAGACACAGAACATTGTGCACGACAGATTGGCACTCCGGCAACCACATCTGGATGAACGATAAGGTGTCACTCTCGCATCCACACTTGATCAGTCGCAAGACAGCATCTCGTGCAAGGCTGACTGTATCCAGGACTGTCGTAGGTACAAGTGATCTGTTGGTTTCATCTTTCTTCCATCCATATTTTTCAACGTCCAGTTCTGGTGGATCCGCGTCTTTCACGGCGCGCCATATGGATGCTTGATGATGCGCACTTTTCACGTTTTCCTCGAAGGCCTCGCTGGTCGGTGGTAGAGAGCATAATTTTGGAGTTGATGTATACCCTTTGCCTGTTTTTGCTGCCCAAGCACTGAGTCGTGCATTTGACATCGTGTCACTGTTGTTCTGTCCATAGCAGGCAGTCATGAATTTCGTTGCCTGCTGTATCACCGAGGGCAGCGAAGCATCAATTTGTCCCAGAAGTGACAGAAGAAGTCCACTTTATACAACTTTCAGAACAGTGCTTTTTCCAATGCCGAAACAGCAAGCAACTGTGTCGCAACCAGAAAGTGCATGAGCAGCTAGGATATTCCTTACAGCTTTTTGGTATGATATCTATGTGCTTCTCAACGGTCTTGCCGATATCGACTATTGCTCGATCTTTGATTGGCGATTCCATACTCACCATGAACTTAAGACCATCTTCCAGATAGTAATGTAGAAGCAGTACAAACACGTCTGTGTCATCTGATAAGTCGGTGATGCTTGTGGGTTTCTCCTTTGCAGCCATGAGCATTTGTTGAACGATGATGATATCTGTCTCTTCATGTGTAGTGTTCATATCCCCTCTGTTAATGATAAGTTATCCATTGCTGATCTCAATCGGAGTTTTGTCTTGGGATGTGAAGATCAGCTTGTGATTATGTATGTGGTTTCGATGGAACGAAACGTCTCCTTTGATTTCAGTGCAGATTATGTCAATGAGCTGCTTCTTGTTTTCAATGACAGTCAGGATTACTTTCTGTGATGGCAGCTCCTTTGTAACCTTAAGCTGGTGAACTCTATTGGCTTCAGTGTTCTTCGCACTTCTTGTGACACCTTTCGTGCTGTACTCATAGTACCGATCTAACACCAAGTACACATCTCCTTTTTGCAGCTTCCTCTCAATATGTTGTCTGAAGTTTGACACATACGTTTTTACTGTACCACCCACAGGCCAGTGTATCACCCAGAGGAGAGCAGAACCATCGATGATTGTGATGTCTGGTCTTTGTGCATTTTTGAGAACCTCAACTTTCAGTTGAGTCTTCAAGACGGATTTTCCTGTTGAGCATCTCATCTCTCCTGCATCTGTGAACATTGATGTTGGGATTGGTGCCAGCTCACGTGCGAGAACCTCCTTGATGTCCACTTGACGGGAACTGGCCTGAAGACCTACTACTCTTGAGTAGATGAGGCTGGTGTCAAACACTTGTTTCACCAACTTTTACACTTTTCCTCGTCACTGCCATGGTCGTGATCTTTTTGTTGATGGTATCATGGAAATGCTCCGGCCAAGTCGTTTCGAATTCAGCCATTTGTTCTCTTCCAACTTCAACGGAATCTTGCACGTTGACTGTAGCAGGACCTACCCTGCCACTGACAATATTCACTATGCCTTCAGGAAGACTCACTAGATCCAGAGGATTGATGTTCAACTCGAGCATGTGTCGGATGCCCTCTCTGTCCTTTCTGTCACTGGAGATCCTAGCTTGAGCTTCTTCTTTGTGAATGATCTGCACATTACCTCCATCACCATCGACCATTTCGCTGAGGTTGGACTCCAATTTGCTGCAGAGGTGAAGACTTAACGCCCATGTTTTGAGTGTTTCAGGCTTCAAAGTGATGCCGATGATGCTTCCTTTCCCATGGCCGTACCTCATGAAAGTAGTCGCTATGTACATGTCGCTCCAGATCCCATTCCAGATCCCAGGAATATGTCTCAGCACATGCTCTCCTTTCATGAACAGATCCAGGACCTTGGTTGGGAGAGCTTCCATCGATCTGAGATAGAAGAGGCCATATCGTCCGTAGTGCACATGGCCAGCCGTGTAGAAGTAGGGCATCATCAGGGTAAAGGCTTCAAGGTGAGGTGGCCAGTCTCCTTCCCTCTCTGCTCTGATAAACATCATCATGATGAATACTGGCTTTATGAGTATGTCAACCCATAGTTTAGTGGTTTTACTTCTGCTGGCAAGTTCTTCCAATATGCTCATCAGATCATGCTTGCGTGTAATTGGAGTTTGCTCTATGATACTCCTCAGTACTTCCTCCACGACGAGTCGTAGCGCCCTCACGTTTTGAGGAAACTTCTTACCAGACAACATCTTCGGCACTCCTCCAAACACAGCACTCATCACTTCGGTAAGTCCGCTTTCTGCCATCAAAGTACCAACGGATCCAACAAAACTCATAAGAGAATGCATTCCTACGAGCCGCATGATGACATTTGGGAATCGGTCTGGGTAGGTCCACATTACGTGAAGAGCCACACGGTTTCAGTTGCAAGTCGCATGTGAAAGCAACAAATTCCTGGCCTGTCTGCTGTGTGAGATGTTGTGCCTGTGCCAGGGCCGTCATCATCGTGTCAGGGTCGGACGGAGTCATATCGATTAGTGGGAGATACACAGCTTTTGTTTTTTGGTTGGATTGAGATGCCTTCTTGGCGACTGTTGGCTGTGTTGTACCCATTGTACTCGGGGCATCGATCTTTGATGATGATGTCTTCCAGAAAGGCTGTGTCTGTTTTGTCAGCTCTTTGTCTTGCCAATGCTTTCTGACCATGCATCTTCAGTGAAAGCACATATTTTGCTGCGACCGCCGCGCAGCGCACAAACACGTCTGGGGAAATCCACGTCTGGGGAAATCCCCGCACACGAGCACACCAACACCCCTCACACGTCAGCAGCACATCGCGAATATGTACACAATTATACTACAATACTTGAACCAGCTTTTACATGCCATGTAGCAATGGCTGTTGAGAAAGTCAATGTTCTGCAATGAAAAACACATTTATGGCGGCCATCTTGTTTTTTGTGTGTTTTATTGATATAATAATGGCTGCAGTGTAATTTTGATGCCTGAAAACATATATAAGGACCTCTCATTCGTGTTTCTATCTCACATAGTTACGAATATATGAGGAATATAGATTTTCCCAGATTCGATGGCGACCATCTTGGATTTCGCCTCCTAGCACAAATTGCTCAAGTATGACAAGATGTCATCCGGCAGTTTCTGAATATAATTGCCCTTACCATCAATAATCAACATTAAAAAAAACCTTATACTCCAAAAAGAGGTCAAGCACTTATTTGGCGTTTATCTGCCGGACTATGTGTTATATTCCGTCGTCTGGCCCTCCGCGCTACCCTGGCCACATGCTCTGCTGTGGTTCTGCTGTGTTCATTGCGGACACTGTTTGCTGCATGGCTGTGTGATTTTCTACTCCACCACTGCCCTGGCAAGCCCGTTGGACTTTGTTTGTACCCTTGCCACGTCCTGTAACTTCTGCTAGTCACAGAGGCCTCTCGTTGCCTCCTAAGTGTGCTGTCGGAATACGCTTTTGTCTGCTGGCCGCCACTATACTCTAGGTTTGCCATATCTGAACAGCCATAATTCCAATGGGTGTCTGTGGACGCCTCCACAGACACCCACGACCCCCGCCCAACATACACGTTGGCCCTTAGGCGTTATGCAACCTTGAAGAGTAAAGGAAAGAAAGAAAAAAAATCGAACTTAATATATTATATATATATATATATATATATATATATATATATATATATAATATATATATATATATATATATATATATAATATATATATTATATATTCATATATATATATATATATATATATATATATATATATATATATTATATATATATATATATAATATATATTAATATATATATATATATATATATATATATATATATATATATATATATATATATATATATATATATATATATATATATATATATAATATATATATATATATATATATATATATATATATAATATGTATATATATAGATTGTATATATATATATATACAATCTATATATATATATATATATATACATATATATATATCATATATATATATATATATATATATATATATATATAATATATATATATATATATATATATATATATATATTATATATATATATATATATTATATATATATATATATATATATATATATATATATATATATATATATATATATATATATATATATATATATATATATATTATATATATATATATATATATATAAATATATATATATATATATATAATATATTATATATATATATATATATTATATATATATATATATATATATATATATATATATATATATTCATGTTGACCATGATAATCATATTTTTGTAGCTGGTTTGGTAGCGAATAATGGAAAATGAGTATAGCCTGACTGTAATGAAGAGAAATACCACCGGAACCACTAAACCACTTAGGGGTATATATCTCATGGCCTAGTCGGTTAAGGCGCCTTGTGGGTGCAAATTTTGTGTGTTAGCGACGGTTTGATCCCGCACTGGGGCAAAGAAAAAGGAAATGATTGATTTCCGAATAATTAATTACCAGCCTGAGTCCTATCCTATGTCTGTTGGAAGGACATACTGATGGGATTTCAAAAGGTAACTGTGGCCCAGGGCAATGTAAAGCCTCTGTCGGACCCTGTTGATACCCCATGGAGGCATTACGTGGCTCCATCATACAGCCACGTGCAAGTCATGGACGACAGTGCACAGTAGCAAGGTACCCCCTTGACCAAGACTGCCACTTCAGGAATCCCTCTCAGAATATTTCAACAGCAAGAAAGAGAAGAGAGAAGAGAGAGGATAAGAAGAAGTAAGAAGAAGAAAAGAAAGAGACCCCCCCCATTACATGACACCCCTTGACCCACAGTACTAGAGCCAACTTTACGTACTTTGTTAGTACTTTGTTCCCAGACGGCCACCATATGTAAGATAAGTTAAGGCGGGGTTCACACTACATGTTTTTGCTGTCCGTGTCTACGTGGGCGTGGCGATCAGTGACGTCACAGTGACGTCACCCCGTCACTCCCGCAGTCCCGGAGAAAGAATTGGAAGCTCCGAATAATGCGAGACTGGGACACGCGTCTCTCAAGGTCAGTGACGTCATCACTGCTCCAGCAACGTGGTGGTTGTAGCCTGGTTCACACTACACAGGCAGGGAGTGACGTCACTGTGCCGTACTGTGACGTCACTGATGGCAAGACGCACGTAGACTACGTACAGCAAAAACGTGAAGTGTGAACCGGGCCTTAGTCTTCAACCGTACTCCGGTGAACCCCTCCCCTCCTTCTCTCTCTCTCTTTCT
This sequence comes from Chionoecetes opilio, assembly GCA_016584305.1. Classification (NCBI taxonomy): domain Eukaryota; kingdom Metazoa; phylum Arthropoda; class Malacostraca; order Decapoda; family Majidae; genus Chionoecetes; species Chionoecetes opilio. The sequence goes on from JACEEZ010021050.1 coordinate 43,529, forward strand.
CTCTCTCTCTCTCTCTCTCTCGTTAATAGTTTTAATATTGTTACAAAGGCAGCCAGTTCCTTTGTCAGGGTGACGTCGCGGCGCGCCAAACGCTGTGATTCGTTCCGGTACCACTGCCCCCTGAGCGCTGATTGGTGGGATTTTGGCGCCGTGTGGCGGGAAGGAAGGAAGGAAGGAGACAGAGGGAACCGGGAGAGACGCCACGCCAGTCGGGAGATGAACGCCGGAAGATACAGACGCCGGCGGCTAGGAAGCAGAGTAGAGCTGGGGTTACCTCAGAGGCGAGCCAAGGGTAGAGGAAGTTTCCTGTGGTTAACGACACCTGGTAGAGGTGGCAGTTAGTAGCTGTGTTCCTGCTGTGCGGTCCCGAGTGGGAGTCTGGCGCGTAGCAAGGTGGCGTCTCCCCCCCTCGGGGGACTGAAGTTAGTTTTGTGTTGCCCCTGCGACGACCGGAAGAAAGGCCCCGGGCCGTTGTGACGGGTTCTTTGTGTCTGGGATTGTAGTTTTTTACCTAGTACGGGAAATAAGAAAGGCACAGATTTTTTCCATCCCTGGGTGTTTTGGGTTTTGTTGGGGCCCCGTTGGGGCCCGGGGTTTAGTGCGTCCAGTCCCCGGGAACGTACACTCTTCGTCCTGCCAGACCCCGAACCCTAAAAAGGTTAAAAGGAAAGGAAGTAATGAGGACGGGTTTGCAACAAATTTTTATTTTTTTTGAAAATTGGTTTGGTGCTAAAAACCCGGACATTTCGAGAATTTTAAAAAATGGGAGGCTGATTTTGACACCTAATTCCCCGGGAAATTGGGAGTAGCTAAGCAACCCCATTTTACTCGCCCAGGCAGATGGGTTTCTGCCTACACCCCCCCCCCCGGGCTGTATTACAAAGGAATACAAAGGAAACAAAGGAAACACAAACAGAACAGACGAGGGGCCTTAAGATGTTTTTTTAACTACACTTTAAACTAACAGATAATAAAAAGGAAAGGATAGGAAGTAGAAGGCTCCCCCACCCCCCATCCCTCCAGCCGAGTGGCCGGAAAAGAAGTGATACCATGCAATATAAAAAAAATGCGGGAATTTGTGAGGAAAGTTAAAAGCGAAATCTATGGTAATATACTATTTTGTGGGGTAGGTTTAGTGCTGATAGATGGTCATGTTATTGTGTTTTGTAATGTGTGACCAGGGGGGGTTCAAGGGTGGTGCGGCAGCCTTGCCTGCGCTTTTTTGGGGAGGCAGCAGTAAATCGGGCCCAGCTCCGTTCAATCCACTGCGTTTGTGAAATTTCCATGTGGACCCCTACACTTAAAGCCCCCCTGCAGCTGACCCCTGGTACCTTAAAAATCCGATGGTGGTCATAACTGTCAGGACCCAACTGAAACACCCCGCCCACGGGTCGAGAGTATATTTGGAACCTTTTAACTCGGGGTTTCCCTGTGGTGTTATGGGGTCTAATTAGGGGTTGGGTGCCAGGTGGAAGTTCAGGGTGTGGGGCAGCTTGCCTGGGCTTTTTTGGGAGGCAGCAGCAATCCCCCCGCCCCGTTTAATCCATGCGGTAGTCACTTTTCCCAAATAGGACCCTGCATTCAATGCCCCCCAGCAGTGACCCCCGGTATATAAAAACCCCATGTGGTCACTAACGACAGGGCCCTTTCTGAACCACAGCCCGTCACGGGAAAAAATTTTAGTAGTGACCGTTTACTCGGGGCTGTTTGAGAAGGGGGGAGGGGTTTTTAGACGCGACTCGCAATCATTTACGCAAGAGAGTAATTTCAGAGGCCCCGAGATAAAATTTTTTATTCCCCAATAAAAAAGTGACAACCGGGATTTTATAGAAAATTTATCGAGCGATTTAAAAGTTTTATGTTTTTGATTTACTACGCGACGAGCCCATTCCCAAAGTTTTCAACACGGTTTTTTGAAAAAAAGTACTTTGCTTTGTTCGTTTCAAACCCTTTTTTTGCTTATTTTAAATCCGTTTTTTCATTTAGCTTGACCGGTCTAGCGTGAAAAGATTTTCTTGGGCTACGTCGTAAATCCCTTTAAAATTTTAAAAACTTTGATGGGTCCCCTTTTTGTTTTTTTAGGGAAAAAGTTAAGTTCTTTATCGCTACTTGGGTAACTTGCAGCGAGCGGTCTTCATCGCTTTTCCCCTTTCATTGTAAACAGAAACCCTACCCTCTGGTCCCCGTGCTCGTGTGTCGCCCCCCTTGAAGCACGTGGGGCACTTTCTCAGTCACCCCCACCTCCAGCCCCACCATCAAAATTTATCTTCGTCTACCTCTTCTTAAAAAGAATATTTTCTCTACACTGGTATGGTTCATTGTACTGTGAAATTGTTCCATATTTTGTTTATTTAGAGTGTTTTCAGTGATTTCCCCCCACACCTGGTGTTTTTCCTGCAAGTTCTTCCCGCCCTTCCCGACGTCATACAGGAACTACCCCGTGTAGGCTCACGGCCCCTGTAGCTTCCCTTTTTTGCTATTTTCCTATGATGTCCTGTTTTTTTTATACTCTGGGGTGGTTTTTCTTTGACGTACCCAGTGCTGAGTCCTCATTGATTTTTGTTGACGTCATGGCCATACTGTGATGTGGTACGTCCTGGTATCAGTGCCTCCTGTGTGTTGCCACTTGTTCATGGTTGTGTGTTATTAAGGTCCTGCTGCTTTTCCGTATATCTAATATACTATAGGAGTAGCCGTGTGTCTGTCTGTCTGTTTTGGGTAACCGAAACTGTAAATTCATTTATGATGAGAAAAGGCTCAAAACATCGCAAATAAATCGTAGGTGGTAAGCGGCTTGGTCCTATGTCGATTGAATCATTTTGAAGGGGGGTTTGGGGCTAAAAACACTTTTCAGAGATTAAATTACAGGAAAAAACTCTGCGGTAACATTTTGCCGCATTTATTATTATTTTTTTTTTTTTACATCACAAAGGACCGGCCAAGGGCACAACAAAAAGAGGTAACACAAAGTCCGCTTAGTTGCCAGTCCCTATAAAGAAGACAGTAAGATAATAATAAAAAAAAAAGAGGGGTGGGCCAATTGGGTTCGGGAGGTGTTTTGTATTTTCTAATACTCTGGTTTCCTTGCAGCCTACAATGCCCTACATACACATTACACTACCCTTTTCCTGCGTTCTGACTCATGTAGACACGTCTGTTTAATTAATTGCGTTTTTGTGTGGTGCTATTTTGTGTTTTTTTGTGTGATTCATACAAACGCAAACACATACACACACGCACGTATACATACATACAGACATTCACACTGTCTTCCATTCTCTGTCTTTTAGTTTAGGGAGAACATATATATATATTTTGTATAATACAGTTTTTGTGTGTGTATTCATTCCCTCTGTATTAATCCAGCAGCCAACTAGCTTAACCTGGAAGTGGAGTATATACAATGTTTTTGGGTTGATTTGGGTCACTGAGTCCATAAATAATAAGAATCCGCTTGATGACACCCTGTCACCTTTGGGCATTTTTTCTAATTTGCATAAAACCAAGATGGCCGCCATTATTCTACTGAATATACTATAATTAAGATATCTCGGCTTCTGGAAGGGATTTTAAAACAATCTAAAATGTTTTAACGGGGCTTTAAGACATTAGGAACCCAATGGAATAACTTTTATTATGATTTGACAACTCTTTCATTTGCATAAATCCAAGATAAGAAAATAAGATCAGAAAATAAATCACTGCTGATGGAAATTATCTGTGAAGAGCTGACCAGAGACACTACCTTCCATCGAGACTACACAATGACCCACACACTTGTCATCACTAGCAGTAATAACACAACTGTTGAAATAAGTTATGGGGGAGTGGTGATCCACCGGGAAGACATGTCTACATCTCATGAAGAGGCAGACTGCATCATTGTTCAACAAGCAGTAACAGTTGCGACTGAATGCCAAGTAGGCGTGTCAGTGATTGCAGATGACACCGACGTCTTCATCCTTCTGCTTCACCACTACTTTGACTACTTTCTACTTTTGACTACTGACCACTACTTTCAGTTAACCAGTCACATGATCATGGAATCACCGATTCATGGTAGAACCGTTATTGATATACAAGCTACTGTTAAACAACAGCAGAGCATAGTAGATGGACTGTTGTCTATGCACGCCCTATCGGGTTGTGATACATGTGCATGCTATTTCGGTATTGGTAAAGTCAGGGTACTGAAAGTACTGCGAGAAGGCTACTCCTTGTCACTTTTGGGTGACATTCATGCATTGTTACCAGATATAACAAGACAGGCATCCAAGTTTGTGGCCGCATGCTATGGACACAAGGACTGTAGCAGTATGTCTGAGGCAAGGAAGAAGTCATTGGCCACGAAGGTTGGAAAGGGCACCACCACAGCCATACCAAAGCTAAAGAACTGCACAGTGCACAAGTCGGGTTAAAGGCCACTACCACTATGGATAAAAAACTGCTTAAGATCTCATATATTGTGGCTCAGAAAATTTGCCAACGGAAAATGCCTCACACAATTGGGGAAAAATTGATCATGCCTTGTGCAATTTAAATTGTCAGGGAAATGCAAGGGGATGAAAAAGCTAAGGCATTAATAAAAATTCCAATATCAAATGACACTGTGAAACGCCGCATCTCATCAATGTCTGAAGACATACTGGAACAATGCACTGCACGTCTCCGTAACAATGACTTTGCCATCCAGCTGGATGAATCAACAGATGTGTCCAAAATGTCACATTTACTGGCGTTTGTGCGCTATATGTGGGAGAATGAATTATGAGAGGAATTTTTGTTTTGCAAAGAGATGAGAACAACAACTACAGGAATGGATGTGTTTCAAACTCTGGATGACTTTATGAAGGATAATGGAATCAGTTGGACTAATTGCATCGGAATATGTACTGATGGCGCCGCAGCCATGACTGGCAGGCATAAAGGAGTCGTGACCAGAATATTAGAAGTTGCTCCCCGTGTCATTGCAACTCACTGTTTTTTGCACAGAGAAATGCTCGCTGCAAAAGATTTGGAGCCTTGGCTTCACGCAGTTATGAACACTGCTGTAGAAATTGTAAACTTTGTTAAAGCAAGGGCCACAGATTCCAGACTGTTTGCTGCACTCTGTGAGGAAGTAGGTGCAGACTATATATCTCTACTTATGCATACAGAGGTGAGATGGTTGTCCCGCAGGCGGATGCTCACACGCTTATTCAGCCTAAGGGAGGAGCTGTGTACATTCCTCTCAGAGAAGAAGCCTGAGCTTGCAGATTTCTTTAATGCTGATAAATGGCTTAATCAGCTAAACTACCTGGCAGACATATTCAGCGAAATAAATAAGCTGAACAAAGCAATGCAAGGTGCAAACACAAACAACATTTCTCAGTACCAAAAAGTGGAGGCTTTCAAAAGAAAGCTCAAGTTGTGGCGTGTTCGTAGCTCGTCAGGAATCACTGATATGTTTGAAAATATGCATGCATTCATTCAAGACAGAGGCATTAGTTTCAATGTAGTCAAAGCAAAGGTAACATTGCACCTGTCAAATTTGTTGGAGAAATTCAACGGCTATTTCCCTGAGCTAACTGAGGAGCAGGCTGCTTCTTACCAGTGGATAGAAAACACCTTCATTGAGAATATTGAGATGAAGCTCCCAGAAGCCTCACAGTCAAAAATATTAGTGGAGCTCATTGACCTATCATCTGATGGTACCATGAAGACTCGATTCAGTGCAGTGCCACTAGAAACCTTCTGGGCTCAATGTTTTCATGAGTTCACGATTTATCATGGAGCAGCTATGAAAGTGTTGTTACCTTTCACTACCACTTACCTATGTGAGTCAAGCTTTTCAGTAATGACAGCACTGAAAACTAAATATAGGTCAAGATTAAGGATCGAAGATGACATGCGTGTCAGTTTATCAAGAATACCCCCACGCATTGATAACATCATTGCTAGCAGTCAGCAGCAAGTATCCCATTTAAATGAAACATAAACATCATTTGCAGATAAAGAAAAAAGTTAATTGATCATAAGCATGCTTATGACCATGTTATTTGTAACTTAATTTTTCAGAGTCACTAAATAAGAGTTTACCATTTTGAAAGCCTAATTATTCAGTTTTCTTAGAAGTGAAGTTTACTTTATTTTCCATTTCGTAAATATACACGGATTTTTTTTTTTTTTTTTTTTTTGTATCATGTTTGTACAATGAAAACAATCTGATAATAATAAACACCGCTTCCTGTGAAAAGAAAACCTTTTATTAACGATTCTTACATACAAATGTAAAATGACTATATCCTATCTAATCCCGTACCAAGGGGTCCCCTGAATATATAAGTGGATGTAAGGGGTCCACAAAGCTTGAAAGGTTGAGAAACACTGATTTAGATCAATCAAGCATGTCATTCAAAAGTACAGCAAATGTTAACAGATTGACAACGGCCATATTGGAATATGTAAATGAAGCTAATATATTTAAATTGTAATATAAGATGTATTATATGGGACCTCTATTTTTTCAAAACACTAAAACAAATCATTTAAAATGTATCCAAAATTGTATCCAGAATGTGGTGACATAAAACTGGTCTCCCGAGAGGTTTGATGGCGGCCATCTTGGATTTATGCAAATAAAGGATTTGTCAAATCATAATAAAAGTTATTTCATTGGGTTCCTAATGTAAGTTCCTACAGCCCCGTTAAAACATTTTAGATTGGTTTAAAATCCCTTCAAGAAACCGAGATATCTTAATTATAGTATATTCAATAGAACACTGGCGGCAATCTTGGTTTTATGCAAATTTAAAAAAATGCCCAAAGGTGACAGGGTGTCATCAAGCGGATTGTTAATATCTATGGTCTCAGTGACCCAAATCAATAAAAAAACATTGTACATACTCTACTTCCAGGTATACCCCTAAAATCCCATTTGGCTGCCAGACTATATTTGCAGTCTGTGTGTTACTGCATGTCTTAATTTGGGAGGATATCTGTGTTTAGTGATTTGCTGTGCTGTTGCTTGCAGGAGATCTCGAGTTATCCCACCTCCCCGTCCCCTTCCCTCATGCCTGTAGGAGGGCTGGAGCCTTGCCACCCTCCCCCCTCCCCGCCCCATTCATCTCTGCAAGGGTTCGTGCCTCGCCATCCCCACCATCCATCTCATGTTGCTGGAGCGCTGGTGCACGCCCTTCCCCACATCAAGCCAGCTGGAGGATTGGAACCCACGTGACACCCCTCTTCCCTTGTGTACTGCTGCGAGATTTTCAGCCCCCACGCTTCCCAAACCCCTCCCTCCCATGCGTCCCAAGCCTTACGTGCCCATCCCCACACCTCCCTCTCCCATCCCTTATAGCGCATTTTCGTGACGTTCACCGCCCTGGTTCAGTCCAGTCCGGACCGGGTCAGGGTGGACTGATGGTCGTGAAAATACATCGAGACTGGCCCCGTTCCAATCGTCGTTCCTATTGGCTGGGGGATCGAGTGGGCGGTACTGAACTGAACTGTGGAGGCGGCAGGCGTCCATATTGTCAATATCATTTTTGTCGTCCGCCTTTTAACCTGTGCTGAAGACTTTACAACTACCACGCCTGTGATACTTTAGTCTTATGGTCGACCATCATGGTGTTTCATGTCTTATCAGCAGCACGAGAAGCTCCTGGTCGCCTTCCCCGCTGACTGTAGTGCGCATGCGCCAGGTCTCCCCACACTGGTCCAACCTGGTCCTGGTCGCTGGCTCAGCCCGGCCCAGTCCGTTCCAGCCCGGTCTAAACTGCCTCGCAAAAAACAGTGGCCGCCCAGTCCTAGACCGGGCAGAGCGGCCGCGAAAATGCGCTATTACCTTCACTCACCGCGGTGTTTCCATTCACATTCGTTTGTGTTTTTCCCCTTGTGTAGGTTTTTTAGTGTGTTGTAGGACCGTAAGCGGTAGGTGTGCCCGCGTTTCTTTAAATTGTGTGTTGGTGCGTGAATGGTATTTTTCCCTTGATATTTTGATTGGTATGTATGTTTTTTTTATGGTTCAGTATAGCGTTTAGGTATCGTTCGTCGGAGTCTGGTTGGCCACAGCACTACCAACTATCGTTTTCGTATTGTCCGCCCCTGTCACGCCGCCACGCGAGTAGTCTCTTTGCAACATATGTACTTGTTCAACATATGCGTCTCTCGCTTTTGTTTTCTGTTTTGCATGTCTGTTGTCATAAAATTCAGTTTCAGCCTCTGTCTCGCGAGTATATAGTCTTACAGCTTTTATACCTCTCAGCACATTTTTTTGGTCTGCTCTGCAAGTAAGTGGTCATTTTTGCTTATATGCATCTTATTTAGTGGAGCGGTCGAAGCCAAAAAAGGGCCTTATTTAAGGAGTTACCCCTCCATACTTTAGAACAAGGCAAATGAGGTATTGTTGAATTCGTTAGGATGTCTGCTTTATGAATAATGATGTTTTACAGTTAGATTCTAATTAGAACATGGCCATTTAACCCATTCAACCCATAAAAAATTGAGAATATTTGAATATCTTAAAAATGTTATTTTGGCACTTACAAAGATTACTTACACTATTAGGATGTCTACTTATGAAAAATGTGTTTTACATCAGATTCTAATTAAAACATGGCCATTTAACCCATTTAACCATAAAAATTGAGAATGTTGGAATATCTTAAAAATTGTTTTTTTTTGGCACTAAAAAGATACTTCCCAGTATTTACACCATCATGTCCGTATCATCTCCGACTTCATCTCCATTTGCCACCTCACTTATCTCCGGGGCCGGGTTTTCGCACATCTCCACCACAGGAAACAAATGTCAATGTACTCAAGTCCAGCAATGACACACTGGCAGGTTTGTCCGCGACAACCTTTGTCAGTGCAGTACAAATGAGTAGGTCTCTAACCTCTGCTGGTGCCGATTCATCTTGTACTTTGTTGGACACGTTCATCCTTTCCCTTCACATGCCAACCAGGGCTAACTGGGTTCATGTTCTCAGGTTTTGCGATTTTGCGATGTGACTCGACACCACACTGCTACTTGGTATTGGGCCGGGCAATACATGTTGTTCGAAGGTTTTCATCTGTTGGTGGCAGTAAGGATGCGGGCTTATCAGTTGTGTGGCGAGTACGAAACGAAGTCATTCAGTGAACTGAGATTTTTTGTTTTTTTACCATGCATGAGAAGGACAAATCGCCTTGCGGTATCTGGGAAAAAGTAGGCACATCCTGGAATGCTTCCAGGCCCTGTAAGGCATCTAAATTTTTTGGTGAGAGCTGAATATGCCGTTCGCTTTCCAAGTCTGTATAGAGCACTTGTCGTGTCACATCCTGACAGAGCATGCACGGCTGGTAATGACTTGCATGCTGCTTTGTCGAGTTTGGTACTGATAGGGTGAAAAGTAGAATCGTTCCTTTGAGACGAATTTCCCTGAGGGGCCCGGGCATGCATATAACTTCATCGGCCAGTGCTCCCCTGCTCCAGTAATACACCAAGACGAGGACACCGTTGTCGTCACACCAAATGATTATCCTTGGATGGTCTGCTCGATAACATGATTGCATGCAATACCAGACGAGTGGTCCGCCTCCTCTTGTGTGCTGTACAACCCCTCAAGACTGGACACACCCACTTCATTCAGACTTTGACACTTCCCATCTTCAAATCCACCTGCCAGTACTACCGATTTATCTGCAGGCAGGAGATCTTGTCCATTGTCGGCAGATGTACTGACAGATGAATGAAGCTAAACTAGCCTTGTTGGTACTGGTTTTGAGGAAATTTCCCTGCAGTTCGGACGTCCCTTTTCCCCTTTGTATTGGTAGTTGAATCCGAAATCCATCATTCCTCGTCTGTGTCTTCAGGTCGACTTAATTGACTGTTCTCTGTCGTACCGGTCAAAGACCAACGTACAACGTCAATGGAAGGATCCATGGCACTGTTCTTCAGAAGCCCCACAATTCGGGCCAGAACCACCTTTCCAAGATTTATTTAAAGTCTTGAAAGATTCTCGTTCAGGGCCTGACACATTGCCATGCTATCAATGAGGTATGCAGCAGACTGCGATGACGTCGGGAATTCTGACTAGGAAGGACAAGAATTTCATCCGTATTTGCTTCCAGCTTTTTGGGAAGATCTGCTTTGTTGGTCTTCCTCATCGAACCATCGTCGTGGAACATTGAAGGCTGAACGCTGCCAATTCGTAGGAGAGGACCTTGCGCATATCCACATCCGGTTCTTTGACACTGCAAGCAGTCTTCTGAAGAGTACCTCCGTATCGATCATTATCTTTCCCCCCCTTATCACGGAAAGACACTTCCTCCCTAGCAGAAAAAAGTTTGACTACTGTCTTGGGGATTGGATCCCAGAAATTCCTTTCTTTTCGTCCCAAGCCTTTCTTTCGTGAACTGGTTGAACATTTCCCGAAACCCCTTTTGTGGCACTCCCTTCATCGACTCTTCGACTTCTTCTGATGCCACCTGACCCTAGTTATATTAACTAGGGAGGTTGCCACACTTTCCCGGTCAAATGGATCTTGGCATTGTTCCTTTATGTATTCCTTGGTGACTTTAAACATCATTCTGGTCCTTGGTCACTCGAGCATGTCCAAGTTTTCATGTGTATTCTTGGACTTGGTAGGTGTACACATTTCTTTGAATCGTTCTGCGTATTCCCGGGTTATGTGGGGGTCAGCAGCCAGCGAACTAAGGCTCCTTTCCTCAGTGTGTAACCGATGACACCACCTTTGGGTTTAGCCTCGCGATTGTACTCTTTCGAGAGCCTGATCCCTAGGAACGCAGTGGGAAAATCCTTTCTGAGGGGTTCACAACGAAACCACCTTCCGACATGTGCTGAAAATTCGTGGAGCTGACACCTCCCAAATGACGCATTTCCGCAACATAGACTGGGGTGTATCGTGCATAGTTGCTGCGGCCCGCAGAAGAAGTACGGTATGACTTCAAAGACGGCGTAAGGTGCATTTTTAAAATCAGCCTCCCGGTCTGCCCGAAGTAACTTCAAAAAGGGTGTCACCAGCATCCAGAAAGCTAAACCAGTAACGGAATGTTGCTGATTGTTCTCTTCCTGTGTCTTTGAACTTCTCATTTTTACTGAGAAGAGAGGATGACAAAGTGCATTTCAATCTCCTGAACACAGCAGTGCAGGCTTCCGGGGGTTGCATTTTGAAGGTATTCTCTAGATCTGCAATTAAGTGCGTGGTCTCATCATCCAACCAGGGGCAACTTGTTTTTCATTGCAAAGGTTTCGGCAGCTGATAGAAACAAGTGAAACAGTGCTTCGTGTACCAGTTTTGATTCCTCTTAGACCTCTGGCATACTGCTTCCCTTGCAACACAAACTCACGGACGCATGAGCATACACTTCAGGTACTGTCAGCATGTGTGGAGACAACCATCACTAAACAGCTTCCCTATACTGGCTATGAAAGCCATAGTGAGATGCAAAAAATGGGTAAAACCCCTAATTTTGGGGCATTTGGGGGTCCAAAACACCATTAAAGTGGGTTTCAACCCCATATATTGTGTGAGTGTACTTTGGCAGAACGGAACTAATGTGATGTTACCAAGTTTTCAATCTTGTAAGTGCCAAAATAACAATTTTTTAAAATATTCAAAAATTCCAATTTGTATGGGTTAAATGGGTTAAATGGCAATGTTTGAATTAGAATCTGACTGTAATACATCGTTTTTTTACAAGTAGGACATCCTAACGAATCCAACGATACCTAATTTGCCTTGTTCTAAAGTGTGGAGGGGTCAAGCAAAATTTTTGGCTCTTGGGCCCCTCCCACTATTCTCACCTCACGTAAATGCCTCTGTTGCTAGTACGCCATGGTTAGTCTGTTCGCTCACATGAAACTTATTTGCAGCACACATAAAAATTAATGCCTCTGTTGCTAGTTGGTTAGTCTGTTCGTTTATATGCAGCTTATTTTTAGCACACGTAAATGCTTCTGTTGCTACATAGGGCTATATTCAAGAATGCTCGTCAAATCCCGGCCGGTAGAGATTCTCCACCGTCGTTACCTCCACTGGTTGGATCTACAAGAATGGGGAGTTTTTTAATAAGCTCACGCTCAAGCCCGTTTCTGCGCTCTCATATCCTCTGCCTTTGAGCCGTCAATGATCCTAATTTTCCCTTGTTTCCTAATCATTTCTGTTTTTCTTTTTTTCAGACTTG
>JACEEZ010021051.1:0-35490 GCA_016584305.1 Chionoecetes opilio
AATTAAATTTTTAAAAAAAAAAATTTAAATGTATACTTCAATTTGTAGGAAAGTATATATACGTTTAAAAAGCTAATATCATTGAAAACACTACATTTTATGGGTTTAAGCAATATAATAAGTAAAACTACTTGTTATATACAATAACGCTCAGTTTAGAAGAAACTATGAAAAACGCTTGCAATATACTATACCACAATAAATAACCCTTACTCTTCTATTATAGCTTAATGAATGTAAGCTACTTGTAGGAAATTATTTAAAAAGTAGGATTTTATACTTCAATTGTAGGAAACAGCTATATATCACGAATAAATAGCTAATATCATTGAAAACACTACATTTATGGGTTGTACAATTATAAGTAAAACTACTTGTATATATACAATTAACGTACAGTTAGAAGAAACTATGAAAAACGCAAGCAATATACCGTTATATCACACTAAAAACCTCTACTCTTTTATTAATAGCTTAATAAAGTAAGCTACTTAAAGTCAATTATTTCTAAAAATAGGATTTAATAATTTGTGAAAAGCTATAATCACCGATAAATAGCTAATATCATTGAAAACACTACATTTTATGGTTTAGCAATCTGATAAGTAAAACTACTTGTATATATTACAATAACTACAGTTACAAGAAACTATGAAAAACGCTTGCTATATACTTATATCACAATTAAATAACCTCTTACTCTCCTATTATTAGCTTAATGTAATGTAAGCTATATAGGTGCAAATATTAATAAAAAAGGATTTACCTCAATTTGTAGGAGAACAGCTATTATCACGACAATAGCTAATATCATGAAAACTACATTTTATGGTTATAGCAATATGATAAGTAAAAATATTATATATTCAATAACGCTACAGTTTACAGAAAACTATGAAAACGCTGGCAATATACGTTTTCAATATAAATAAAATCTTAACCTCTTACCTTCTATTTAAAAGCTTAATGTAATGTAGCAATTATAGGTGCAAATATCAAAAAAGAGTTTATATCTTCATTTGTAGGAAACAGCTATATACACCATAATAGCTAATATCTTGAAAAACTAATTTATGGGTTTATAGCAATATGATAAGTAAAACTATTATTATAAACAATACGCTCAGGTTCAAGAAACTATTGAAAAAACGCTTGCATTACCTTATATCACAAAAATAACCTCTATGACTTCTATTTAATAGGCTAATGTAATGTTAAACTTATAGGCAAAATATTCTAAAAAGAGGATTTATACTTAAATTGTAAGAAAAGGCTAATATCCAAAAAATAGCTAATATCATTTGAAAACACTAATTTTATGGGTTTATAGCAATATGATAAGTAAAAACTACTTGTATATATATCATAACGCTACAGTTTACAAGAAACTTGAAAAACGCTAGCAATATACGTTATATCACAAATAATAAACATCTACTCTTCTATTTACTACTTATGTAAGTAAGCTACTTATAAGGGTAAATTATCTAAAAAAAGGATGGTACTTCAATTTGTAGGAAACATATATATCACCGAATAAATATATATCATTGAAAACACTACATTTTATGGGTTTATAAAAATATAAGTAAAACTACTTGTATATATACAATAACGCTACAGTTTAGAAGAAATTATGAAAAACGCAAGCAATATACCGTATATCACAATAAATAACCTCTCTCTTTTATTTAATAGCTAATGTAAAGTAAGCTACTTATAAGTGCAAATTATTCTAAAAAAAGGATTTTATACTTCAATTTGTAGGAAAAACCCATATATCACCGAAAAATAAATACATTGAAAACACTACATTTTATGGTTTATAGCAATCTGATAAGTAAACTACTTGTATAATACAATAACGCTACAGTTTTACAAGAAACTATGAAAAACGCTTGCTATATACCTTTAATCACAATAAATAACCTCTACTCTTCCATTTATTAGCTTAATGTAATGTAAGCTACTTATAGGTGCAAATTATTCTAAAAAAAGGATTTTATACTTCAATTTGTAGGAAACAGCTATATATCACGACAAATAGCTAATATCATTGAAAAACATTGTAAGGTTTATAGCAATATGATAAGTAAAACTACTTGAATTTCAATAACGACAGTTTACAAAAACTATGAAAAACGCTGGCAATATACCTTTATATCACAATAAATAACCTTACTTTCTAAATATAATAGCTTAATGTAATGTAAAAGCAACTTATAAGGTGCAAATTATTAAAAAAGGATTTATACTTCAATTTGTAGGAAAACAGCTATATATCACCGATAATAGCTAAATCATTGAAAACAAAAATTTTATGGTTATAGCTAATATGATAAGTAAAACTACTTGTATATAAACATACGCTACAGTTTACAAGAAACTATGAAAACGCTTCAATATACCGTTATATCACAATAATAACCTCTACTCTTCATTAATAGCTTATGTAATGTAAGCAACTTATAGGTGCAATTATTCTAAAAAGAGATTTTAACTTAAATTTGTAGGAAAACAGCTATATTCACCGATAAAAGAATACATTGAAACACTACATTTTATGTTTATAGCAATATAATAATAAACTACTTGTATATAGACAATAACGCTACAGTTTACAAGAAACTATGAAAAACGCTTGGAATATACCGTTATATCACAATAAATTTACTCCTACTTTTCTATTTATTAGCTTAATGTAATGTAAGCTACTTATAGGTGCAAATTATTCTAAAAAGAGGATTTTATAATTCAATTTGTAGGAAAACAGCTATATATCACTGATAACTAGCTAAAATCATTGAAAACACTACATTTTATGGCTTTATAGCAATATAATAAGTAAAACTATTTGTATATATAAAAT
Source organism: Chionoecetes opilio (assembly GCA_016584305.1). Taxonomy (NCBI): domain Eukaryota; kingdom Metazoa; phylum Arthropoda; class Malacostraca; order Decapoda; family Majidae; genus Chionoecetes; species Chionoecetes opilio. The sequence goes on from JACEEZ010021051.1 coordinate 2,870, forward strand.
AACGCTACAGTTTAGAAGAAACTATGAAAAACGCTTCCAATATACCGTTATATCACAATAAATAACCTCTTACTCTTCTATTTAATAGCTTAATGTATTGTAAGCTACTTATAGGTGCAAATTATTCTAAAAAGAGGATTTTATACTTCAATTTGTAGGAAAACAGCTATATATCACCGATAATTAGCCAATATCATTGAAAACACTACATTTTATGGGTTTATAGCAATCTCATAAGTAAAACTACTTGTATATATACAATAACGCTACAGTTTACAAGAAACTATGAAAAACGCTTGCAATATACCGTTATATCACAATAAATAACCTCTTACTCTTCTATTTAATAGCTTAATGTAATGTAAGCTACTTATAGGTGCAAATTATTTAAAAAAAAGGATTTTATACTTCAATTTGTAGGAAAACAGCTATATATCACTGATAACTAGCTAAAATCATTGAAAACACTACATTTTATGGGTTTATAGCAATATAATAAGTAAAACTACTTGTATATATACAATAACGCTACAGTTTACAAGAAACTATGAAAAACGCTTGCAATAAACCGTTATATCACAATAAATTTACCTCTTACTCTTCTATTTATAGCTTAATGTAATGTAAGCTACTTATAGGTGTAAATTATTCTAAAAGAGGATTTTATACTTCAATTTGTAGGAAAACAGCTATATATCACTGATAACTAGCTAAAATCATTGAAAACACTACATTTTATGGCTTTATAGCAATATATAAGTAAAACTATTTGATATATAAAATAACGCTACAGTTTAAAGAAACTATGAAAAACCCTTGCAATATACCGTTATATCACAATAAATATCCTCTTACTCTTCTATTTAATAGCTTAATGTAATGTAAGCTACTTATAGGTGCAAATTATTCTAAAAAGAGGATTTTATACCTCAATTTGTAGGAAAACAGATATATAACACTGATAACTAGGTAAAATCATTGAAAAGCACTAATTTAGGTTTATAGCAATATAATAAGTAAAAAAATACTTGTATATATACAATAACCTACAGTTTCAAGAAACTATGAAAAACGCTGGCAATATACCGTTATATCACAATAAATAACCTCTTACTCTTCTATTTAATAGCTTAATGTAATGTAAGCAGCTTATAGGTGCAAATTATTCTAAAAGAGGATTTATACTTCAATTTGTAGGAAAACAGCTATTATCACCGATAAATAGTAATATCATTAAAAACACTACATTTTATAGGTTTATAGCAATATGATAAGTTTAAAAATACTTGTTATATACAATAACGCTACATTTACAAGAAACTATGACAAACGCTTGCAATATACCGCTATTCACAATAAATAACCTCTTACTCTTCTATTTTTAAGGATAATGTAATGTAAGCTACTTATAGGGCAAATTATTCTAAAAAAAGGATTGTATACTTCAATTTGTAGGAAAACAGCTATATATCACGATAAATATTTTTAAAACATTGAAAACACTACATTTATGGGTTATAGCAATCAGATAAGTAAAACTACTTGTATATATACAATAACGCTACAGTTTACAAGAACTATGAAAAAAAGCTTGGAAAATACCCTTATATCACAATAAATTTCCCCTTACTCTTCTATTTATTAGCTTAATGTAATGTAAGCTACTTTTTAGGTGCCCAAAATTTTTTAAAAAAAAGATTTTATACCTCCAATTTGTAGGAAAACAGCTATATATCACTGATAACTAGCTAAAATCATTGAAAACATACTTTTTTTGGCTTTATAGCAATATAATAAGTAAAACTATTTGTATATATAAAATAACGCTACAGTTTAGAAGAAACTATGAAAACGCTTGCAATATACCGTTATATCACAATAAATAACCTCTTTCTCTTCTATTTAATAGCTTAAGTAATGTAAGCTACTTATAGGTGCAAATTATTCTAAAAAGAGGGTTTTATAATTCAATTTGTAGGAAAACAGCTATATATCACCGATAATTAGCCAATATCATTGAAAACACTACATTTTTTGGGTTTATAGCAAAATAATAAGTAAAACTACTTTTATATATACAATAACGCTACAGTTTACAAGAAACTATGAAAAACGCTGGCAATATACCGTTTTATCACAATAAATAACCTCTTACTCTTCTATTTAATAGCTTAATGTAATGTAAGCAACTTATAGGTGCAAATTATTCTAAAAAGAGGATTTTATACTTCAATTGTAGGAAAACAGCTATATATCACGAAAATAGCTAATATCATTGAAAACACTACATTTTATGGTTTATAGCAATATGATAAGTAAAACTACTTGTATATATATACAATAACGCTACAGTTTACAAGAAACTATGAAAAAACGCTTGCAATATACCGTTATATCACAATAAATAACCTCTTACTCTTCTATTTACTAGCTTAATGTAATGTAAGCTACTTAAGGGGCAAATTATTCTAAAAAAAAAGGGTGGGATACTTCAATTTGTAGGAAAACTGCTATATATCACCGATAAATAGCTAATATCATTGAAAACACTACATTTTATGGGTTTATAGCAATATAATAAGTAAAAACTACTTGTATATATACAATAACGCTACAGTTTAGAAGAAACTATGAAAAACGCTTGCAATATACCGTTATATCACAATAAATAACCTTCTACTCTTTTATTTAATAGCTTAATGTAATGTAAGCTACTTATAGGTGGCAAATTATTCTAAAAAGAGGATTTTATACTTCAATTGTAGGAAAACAGTATATATCACTGATAACTAGCTAAAATCATTCAAAAACACTACATTTTTTGGTTTATAGCAATATAATAAGTAAAACTACTTGTATATATACAATAACGCTACAGTTTAGAAGAAACTATGAAAAACGCTTGCAATAAACGTTATATCACAATATATAACCTCTAACTCTTCTATTTAATAGCTTAATGTTATGTAAGCTACTTATAGTGCAAATTTTTCTAAAAAGAGGATTTATACTTCGATTTGTAGGAAAACAGCTATATATCACCGAAAAATAGCTAATATCATTGAAAACACTACATTTTAGGGTTTATAGCAATTGATAAGTAAAAAACTACTTGTATATATACAATAACGCTACAGTTTAGAAGAAACTATGAAAAACGCTTGCAATATACCGTTATACCACAAAATAGCCTCTTACTCTTCTATTTTTAAAAGCTTAATGTAATGTAAGCTACTTATAGGTGCAAATTATTCTAAAAAGAGGATTTTATACTTCAATTTGTAGGAAAAAAAGCTATATATCACCGATAAATAGCTAATATCATTGCAAACACTACATTTTATGGGTTTATAGCATATAATAAGTAAAACTACTTGTATATATACAATAACGCTACAGTTTAGAAGAAACTAAGAAAAACGCAAGCAATATACCGTTATATCACAATAATAACCTCTTACTCTTTTATTTAATAGCTTAATGTAATGTAAGCTACTTATAGGTGCAAATTATTCTAAAAAGAGGATTTTATACATCAATTTGTAGGAAAACAGCTATATGATCACGATAAATAGTAATATCATTGAAAACACTACAATTTATGGGTTTATAACAATCTGATAAGTAAAACTACTTGTTATATACAATAACGCTACAGTTTACAAGAAACTATGAAAAACGCTTGCTATATACCTTTATATCACAATAAATAACCTCTTACTCTTCCATTTATTAGCTTAATGTAATGTAAGCTACTTATAGGTGCAAATTATTCTAAAAAAAGGATTTTATACTTCAATTTGTAGGAGAACAGCTATATATCACCGACAAATAGCTAATATCATTGAAAACACTACATTTTATAGGTTTATAGCAATATGATAAGTAAAACTACTTGTATATATACAATAACGCTACATTTTACAAGAAACTATGACAAACGCTTGCAATATACCGCTATATCACAATAAATAACCTCTTACTCTTCTATTTATTAGGATAATGTAATGAAAGCTACTTATTGGTGCAAATTATTCTAAAAAAAGCATTGTATACTTCAATTTATAGGAAAACAGCTATATATCACCGATAAATATTTAATATCATTGAAAACACTACATTTTATGGGTTTATAGCAATCTGATAAGTAAAACTACTTGTATATATACAATAACGCTACAGTTTACAAGAAACTATGACAAACGCTTGCAATATACCGCTATATCACAATAAATAACCTCTTACTCTTTATTTATTAGGATAATGTAATGTAAGCTACTTATAGGTGCAAATTATTCTAAAAAAAAAGGATTGTATACTTCAATTTGTAGGAAAACAGCTATATATACACCGATAAATATTTAATATCATTGAAAACACTACATTTTATGGGTTTATAGCAATCTGATAAGTAAAAAATACTTGTATATATACAATAACGCTACAGTTTAAAGAAATTATGAAAAAACGCTTGCAATATACCGTTATATCACAATAAATAACCTCTACTCTTCTTTTTAATAGCTTAATGTAATGTAAGCTACTTATAGGTGCAAATTATCTAAAAAAAAAAATTTTATACCTCAATTGTAGGAAAACAGCTATATTCACTGATAAACTAGCTAATATCATTGAAAACACTACATTATATGGGTTTTTAGCAATATGATAAGTAAAACTACTTGTATATAGACAATAACGCTACAGTTTACAAGAAAACTATGAAAAACGCTTGGAATATACCGTTATATCACAATAAATTACTCCTACTTTTCTATTTATAGCTTAATGTAATGTAAGCTACTTATAGGTGCAAATTATTCTAAAAAGAGGATTTATAATTCAATTTGTAGGAAAAACAGCTATATATCACTGATAACTAGCTAAATCATTGAAAACACTACATTTTATGGCTTTATAGCAAAATAATAAGTAAAACTATTGTATAATAAAATAACGCTACAGTTTGAAGAAGAAACTATGAAAAACGCTTCCAATATACCGTTATATCACAATAAATAACCTCTTACTCTTCTATTTAATAGGTTAATGTATTGTAAGCTACTATAGGTGCAAATTATTCTAAAAAAGAGGATTTTATACTTCAATTTGTAGGAAACAAGCTATATATCACGATAATTAGCCAATATCATTGAAAACACTACATTTTATGGGTTTATAGCAATATCATAATTAAAACTACTTGTATATATAAAATAACGGTACAGTTTACAAGAAACTATAAAAAAACGCATGCAATATACCGTTATATCACAATAAATAACCTCTACTCTTCTATTTAATAGCTTATGTAATGTAAGCTACTTATATTTGCAAATTATTCAAAAAAAGGATTTTATACTTCAATTTGTAGGAAAAACAGCTATATATCACTGAAAACTAGCTAAAATCATTGAAAACACTACATTTTATGGGTTATAAGCAATATTAATAAGTAAAACTACTTGTATATACTAAATAACGCTACAGTTTACAAGAAACTATGAAAAAACGCTTGCAATAAACCGTTATATCACAATAAATAACCTCTTACTCTTCTATTTAATAGCTTAATGTAATGTAAGCTACTTATAGGTGCAAATTATTCTAAAAAGAGGATTTTATACTTCAATTTGTAGGAAAACAGCTATATATCACCCATAAATAGCTAATATCATTGAAAACACTACATTTTATGGGTTTATAGCAATATGATAAGTAAAACTACTTCGTTTATATTACAATAACGCTACAGTTTACAAGAAAACTATGAAAAACGCTTGCAATATACCGTTATATCACAATAAATATCCTCTTACTCTTCTATTTAATAGCTTAATGTAATGTAAGCTACTATAGGTGCAAATTATTCTAAAAAAGAGGATTTTTTACTTTAACTTTGTAGGAAAACAGCTATATATCACCGATAAATAGTAATATCATTGAAAAACACTACATTTATGGGTTTATAGCAATATGATAAGTAAAACTACTTGTATATATACATAACGCTACAGTTTACAAGAAAACTATGAAAAACGCTTCAATTACTTATATCACAATAAATTTCCTCCTACTCTTCTATTTAATAGCTTAAAGTAATGTAAGCTACTTATGGGTGCAAATTATTCTAAAAAGAGGATTTTATACTTCAATTTGTAGGAAAACAGCTATATATCACTGATAACTAGCTAAAATCATTGAAAACACTACATTTTATGGGTTTATAGCAATATAATAAGTAAAACTACTTGTATATATACAATAACGCTACAGTTTACAAGAAACTATGAAAAACGCTGGCAATATACCGTTATATCACAATAAATAACCTCTTACTCTTCTATTTAATAGCTTAATGTAATGTAAGCAACTTATAGGTGCAAATTATTCTAAAAAGAGGATTTTATACTTCAATTTGTAGGAAAACAGCTATATATCACCGATAAATAGCTAATATCATTAAAAACACTACATTTTATAGGTTTATAGCAATATGATAAGTAAAACTACTTGTATATATACAATAACGCTACATTTTACAAGAAACTATGACAAACGCTTGCAATATACCGCTATATCACAATAAATAACCTCTTACTCTTCTATTTATAAGGATAATGTAATGTAAGCTACTTATAGGTGCAAATTATTCTAAAAAAAGGATTGTATACTTCAATTTGTAGGAAAACAGCTATATATCACCGATAAATATTTAATACATTGAAAACACTACATTTTATGGGTTTATAGCAATCAGATAAGTAAAACTACTTGTATATATACAATAACGCTACAGTTTACAAGAAACTATGAAAAAACGCTGGAAAATACGTTATATCACAATAAATTTCCTCTACTCTTCTATTATTAGCTTAATGTAATGTAAGCTACTATGGTGCAAATTATTCTAAAAAAAGATTTTATACCTCAATTTGTAGGAAAACAGCTATATATCACTGATAACTAGCTAAAATCATTGAAAACATACTTTTTTTGGCTTTATAGCAATAATAATAAGTAAAACTATTTGTATATATAAAATAACGCTACAGTTTAGAAGAAACTATGAAAAACGCTTGCAATATACCGTTATATCACAATAAATAACCTCTTACTCTTCTATTTAATAGCTTAATGTAATGTAAGCTACTTATAGGTGCAAATTATTCTAAAAAGAGGATTTTATATTTCAATTTGTAGGAAAACAGCTATATATCACTGATAACTAGCCAATATCATTGAAAACACTACATTTTATGGGTTTATAGCAATATCATAAGTAAAACTACTTGTATATATAAAATAACGGTACAGTTTACAAGAAACTATGAAAAACGCTTGCAATATACCGTTATATCACAATAAATAACCTCTTACTCTTCTATTTAATAGCTTAAAGTAATCGTCCAGACCATTTCATCATTCCTGATTTAATGCAATCAAAGTATAGCCATTAACGAGTATATCAACAATACGTCGTCACTTTTTGTATCCAGTCAGCCGTTTTTAAATAATCCGCAATCAAAATCTGCAAATTCCCCGAGTTTTCAAAACGCTCTCAAGGTTTGCAGACGCTCAGGCTCAGGCTCGGTGACGTAGCATTAGGGAGGCTCATCTTCCCGCGCTGATCAGAGAGACACGTAAACAGAGATAAATACAGGGTGTAACACGAGTTTATGCAAATGTTGATACAGGAGATAGACAGAATTATTCTAAGAACAAAATGCTCTATACCCATATGCTTTCTGAAGCTTCCTTTACGTGACATGGAGTGAGAAAGAATTACCGCGGCCGTCATGTAACTCACGGCTAGCGGGAGGCAGGAGGTATGTATGAGATGTGCACTCGGGGCGTATGTCTCCCGGTGAAATTATGAATTATTTAATCATAATTTCTACTAGTTATGGACAATTACAGTATCTTATAAGTTTTAACTACACAATCGATATTAATAAACGGCTGTTATTTACCAAATAAGCAGTACATGAGAAAAGCAGGGCTGTCATAAGCAATAATGTCAAGGGCTACTTGGCATTATGTCGGCGAGGGGGAGGCAAGGTGGGTAGGGATGGGTGCCGTGCGAGGCTACATCAGCTGTGTCCCTCCTTCTCCCGCCCAGATTAGCGACAGTGTTTAGTTTGAGAGAGTTAAAATCATGACTTATTTAGTATCAATTTGAGAGAAATAAGCTGTAGACAGTGTTGTACGCTTACGGTAATGTGAAGTATTATTCTGGATATGGGGCTGAATAATCCCCATATCCAGAACCCATATCCAGAATAATACTTCACATTACCGTAAGCGTACAACACTGTCTACAGCTTATTTCTCTCAAATTGATACTAAATAAGTCATGATTTTAACTCTCTCAAACTAAAACACTGTCGCTAATCTGGGCGGGAGAAGGAGGGACACAGCTGATGTAGCCTCGCACGGCACCCATCCCTACCCACCTTGCCTCCCCCTCGCCGACATAATGCCAAGTAGCCCCTTTACATTATTGCTTATGACAGCCCTTGCTGTTCTCATGTACTGCTTATTTTGGTAAATAACAGCCGTTTATTAATATCGATGTGTAGTTAATACTTATAAGATGCTGTAAATTGTCCATAACTAGTAGAAATTATGATTAAATAATTCATTTAAATTTTACCGGGGGACATACGCGCCAGTGCACATCTCATACCTCCTGCCAAGATAAAGAGACAGATAAAGAAAGATAAAGAGACACCTGTTAATCCACCTCGTACTCGGGCTCAAACATATAGGATCCCATGACAATCTGAGGTTCGTTTTCCTCATGGTATACGCGACCAGCGTCATTTCTTTCGGTGTCAGATTGAGCATCGTACTCTAAATCTGTCACGGCGACAGATTCACTGTCTGACACCGAAGTACAATCGCTCATCATAACATTTGCCGACAGGTGCCAGACAGAGTGTCTGCGGGCGTCCCTATTCTGACGTCATCAATAACAGTCGTAGCCCTGTTGGAGGGAAGATTTTTTTTTTCGCGCGCTTTTTACAAAAGTCGTGTTTTTACGGAAATAAGGCCTGGAAATCAATTATTTTTGGTGGATTAGGTGTTTTGAATGTACATTCAACATAATTCGGCAAAAAAAAAATGGGTCTGGACGACTACTTTAATGTAATGTAAGCTACTTATATATGCAAATTATTCAAAAAAAAGGATTTTATACATCAATTTGTAGGAAAACAGCTATATATCACTGATAACTAGCTTGAAATCATTGAAAACACTACATTTTATGGGTTTATAGCAATATAATAAGTAAAACTACTTGTATATATACAATAACGCTACAGTTTACAAGAAACTATGAAAAACGCTTGCAATAAACCGTTATATCACAATAAATAACCTCTTACTCTTCTATTTAATAGCTTAATGTAATGTAAGCAGCTTATAGGTGCAAATTATTCTAAAAAGAGGATTTTATACCTCAATTTGTAGGAAAACAGATATATAGCACTGATAACTAGGTAAAATCATTGAAAACACTTAATTTTATGGGTTTATAGCAATATAATCAGTAAAACTACTTGTATATATACAATAACGCTACAGTTTACAAGAAGCTATGAAAAACGCTTGCAATATACCGTTATATCACAATAAATAACCTCTTACTCTTCTATTTAATAGCTTAATGTAATGTAAGCTACTTATAGGTGCAAATTATTCTAAAAAGAGGATTTTATACTTCAATTTGTAGGAAAACAGCTATATATCACCGATAAATAGCTAATATCATTGAAAACACTACATTTTATGGGTTTATAGCAATATGATAAGTAAAACTACTTGTATATATACAATAACGCTACAGTTTAGAAGAAACTATGAAAAACGCTTGCAATATACCGTTATATCACAATAAATAACCTCTTACTCTTCTATATAATAGCTTTATGTAATGTAAGCTACTTATAGGTGCAAATTATTCTAAAAAGAGGATTGTATACTTCAATTTGTAGGAAAACAGCTATATACTGTATCACCGATAAATAGCTAATATCATTGAAAACACTACATTTTATGGGTTTATAGCAATATGATAAGTAAAACTACTTGTATATATACAATAACGCTACAGTTTACAAGAAATTATGAAAAACGCTTGCAAATAAACCGTTATATCACAAAATATAACCTCTAACCTCTTCTATTTAATACTTAATGTTATGTAAGCTACTTATAGGTGCAAATTATTCTAAAAAGAGGATTTTATACTTCAATTTGTAGGAAAACAGCTATATATCACCGATAAATAGCTAAAACATTGAAAAAAACTACATTTTATGGGTTTATAGCAATTAAAAAGTAAAACTTCTTGTATATATACCCAAAAACGCTACAGTTTAAGAAACTATGAAAAACGCGCAAAATTTCCTTATATCACAATAAATAACCTCTTACTCTTTATTTAATTAAACTTAATGTAATGTAAGTACTTATAGGTGCAAATTATTCTTAAAAAAAAAGGATTTTATACTTCAATTTGTAGGGAACAGCTTATATCACCGAAAATAGCTAAATCATTGAAAACACTACCCTTTTATGGTTTTTTAAGCAATATGATAAGTAAAACTACTTGTATATATACAATAACGCTACATTTACAAGAAAACTATGAAACAAACGCTTGCAAAATACCCTATTCACAATAAATAACCTCTTACTCTTCATTTTTAGATATGTAATGTAAGCTACTTATAGGTGCAAATTATTCTAAAAAAAGGATTTTATACTTCAATTTGTAGGAAAACAGCTATTATATCACCGAAAATAGTTTAAAATCATTGAAAACACTACATTTTATGGTTTATAGCAATTGATAAGTAAAACTACTTGTATATATACAATAAAAAGCTACATTTAAAGAAATATGAAAAAACGCTTGCAATATACCGTTTTATCACAATAAATAACCTCTTACTCTTCCCTTTTTTTAGGATTTAAAGTAATGTAAGCTACTTATAGGTGCAAATTATTCTAAAAAAAGGATTTTATACCTTCAATTTGTAGGAAAACAGCTATATATCACCGAAAATATTTTAAAATCATTGAAAACACTACATTTTATGGGTTTATAGCAATTGATAAGTTTAAAAATACTTGTATATAACAATACGCTACAGTTTAAAAGAAACTATGAAAAACGCTTGGAATATACCTTATATCCCCAATAAATTTTTCCCCTTTCTTTTCTTTTTAATTTGCTTAATGTAATGTAAGCTACTTATAGGTGCAAATTATTCTAAAAAAAAGATTTTATACCTTTAATTTGTAGGAAAACAGCTATATATCACTGAAACTAGCTAAAATCATTGAAAACACTACATTTTATGGTTTATAGCAATTAATAAGTAAAACTATTGTATATAAAATAACGCTACAGTTTTAAAGAAACTATGAAAAAAACTTAATATACCTTATATCACAATAAATAACTCTTTCTTTTCTATTTATTTGCTTAATGTAATGTAGCTACTTATAGGTGCAAATTATTCTAAAAAGAGGATTTTATACTTAATTTTTTAGGAAACCCGGGGTATAATCACTGAAAAATAGCTAAAATCATTGAAAACACTACTTTTTTGGGTTTTATAGCAAATAAAAGTAAAAAACTTGATAAACAAAACGTACAGTTTACAAGAAACTATGAAAAAAACTTGCAATAAACCGTTTTTTATCACAATAAATAACTCTTACTCTTCTATTTAAAAGCTTAATGTAATGTAAGTACTATAGGTGCAAATTATTTTAAAAAGAGGATTTTTTTCTTCAAATTTTTAGGAAAAAAAGTATATATCACCGATAAAAGCTAATCATTGAAAAAAATCATTTTTGGGTTTATAGCAATATGATAAATAAAAACTACTGTATATATACAATAACGCTACGTTTACAAGAAACTATGAAAAAAAAGCTTGCAAATACCCTTATATCACAATAAATTTTCCCCCTATTTTATTAATAGTTAATGAATGTAAGCTATTATGGGTGCAAAATTTTTTAAAAAAAGGATTTTATATTCAATTTGAGGAAAACAGCTATATATCACTGTAACAGTTAAAATCATTGAAAACATACATTTTTTGGGTTTTTAGAATATAATAAGTAAAAACTAATTGTATATAACAATAACGCACAGTTTACAAGAAACTTAAAAAAAAGCTGGGAATATAGTTAACACAATAAATAAACCCCCTTACTCTTCATTTTTAATAGTTAATGAATGTAAGCAGCTTTTGGGCAAATTATTCTAAAAAGAGGATTTTTTACTTCAATTTTAGGAAAACAGATATATCAGAAAAATAGCTAAATCATTGAAAAACATACATTTTTTTAGGTTTTTTTGCAATATGTAAGTAAAACTCTTTTTTTATATAAATAAGCTACATTTTTCAAGAAACTATGACAAACGCTTGCAATATACCGCTAAATCACAATAAATAACCCCTTACTCTTTATTTATAAAGGGTAATGAATGAAGTACTTTTAGGTGCCCAAATTATACTTTTAAAAAAAAAATTTTTACCCCAATTTTTAGGAAAAACAGCTTTTTACACCCATAATTTGCCAATATCATTGAAAACATACATTTTTTGGGTTTATAGCAATATCATAAATAAAACTACTTGTATATATAAAAAAAACGGTTTCAGTTTACAAGAAAAATATGAAAAAAAAGCATGCAATATACCGTTTATCACAATAAATAAACCTCTTTCTCTTTATTTAAAAGCTTAAGTAATGTAAGCTACTTTTATTTGCAAATTATTCAAAAAAAAAAAATTTTATACTTCAATTGTAGGAAAACAGTTATATCACTGAAACTAGCTAAAATCATTGAAAACACTACATTTTATGGGTTTATAGAATATAATAAGTTTTAAAACTACTTGTTATTACAATGCTACAGTTAAAGAAACTATGAAAAAAAAGTTGCAATAAAACCTTAATCACAATAAAAAACCTCTTACTTTCTTTAATGTTAATGTAATGTAAGTACTTAAGGTGCAAATTATTCTAAAAAGGGATTTTTTACCCAAATTTTTAGGAAAACAGCTATAATACGATAAAAAATAAATCATTTAAAAAAACTCATTTTATGGGGGTTTTTAGCAATATGATAAGTAAAAAACTTGATTATACAAAAACGCTACAGTTTTCAAGAAAATAGAAAAAAAGCTTCTATATCCTTATATCACAATAAAAACCCCTTTCCTTCCCTTTTAGCTTAAGTAATTAAACATATAGGTGCAAATTATTCTAAAAAAGGATTTTATACTTCAATTTGAATAGAACAGCTAATATCACCGACAAAAGTAATATATTGAAAACATACATTTATAGGTTTATAGCAATTGATAAGTAAAACTATTGTATATAACAATAACGCTACATTTACAAGAAACTATGAAAACGCTTGCAATATACCGTATACACAATAAATAACCTCTTTCCTTTTATTTTTTTGGATAATGTAATGAAGTTTATTTGGGGCAAATTTTTCTAAAAAAAAAATTGTAACTTTAATTTATAGGAAAACAGTATTTATCACCCATAAATATTTAATATCATTGAAAACACACATTTTATGGGTTTTTGCAATCTGATAAGAAAACACTGTATATATAAATAACGCTTTAAATTTACAAGAAACTATGAAAAAACGCTTGCAATATACCGTTATTCACAATAAATAACTTTATCTTTATTTAATAGCTTAATGAAAGTAAGGTACTTATAGGTGCAAATTTTCTAAAAAAAAATTTTATACCCAATTGAGGAAAACGCATTATCCCCTGATAACAGAATATCTTGAAAACCCCTACATTTAGGGTTTATAGCAAATGATAAGTAAAAACTTGTATATAGACAAAAAAACCTACAGTTTACAAGAAACTATGAAAAAAGCCTGGAATATCCGTTATACATAATAAATTTCTCTTACTTTCTATTTATTAGTTTAAGTAATGTAAGTACTTTTAGTGTAAAATTATTTTAAAAAGAGGATTTTATACTTCAATTTGGGAAAAAAACTTTAAACACTGATAACTGCTAAAACATTGAAAAAATACATTTTGGCTTTTATAGCAATAAATAAGTAAACTATTTGTATATATAAAAAAAAGCTCAGTTTTGAAGAAAACTATGAAAAAAACCCCTTGCAATATACCCTTATATAAATAAAAGCCCTTTTTCCTTTTATTTAATAGCTTAATGTAATGTAAGTACTTTTAGGGCAAAATTTTTCTAAAAAGAGGATTTTATGCTTCAATTTTTAGGAAAAAAAGCTAATATCACTATAAATAGCTAAAATCATTCAAAACACTACATTTTAGGGTTTTTTTAGCAATTAATAAGTTTAAAAATATTGTTTATACAAAAAACGTACAGTTTAGAAGAAACTAGAAAAATGCTTGCAATAAACCGTTATATCACAATATAAACCCCTAACCTTCATTTAAAGCTTAATGTTAATAAGTAATTATAGGGGCAAATTTTTCTAAAAAAAGGATTTTATACTTTTATTTGTAGGAAAACAGAATATCCCGATAAATAGCTAATTCATTGAAAAAAAAAACATTTTTTGGGTTTTTAGAAATATATAAGAAACACTTTTATATATCAATAAAAGACAGTTTACAAGAAACTATGAAAAAAGCTTGCAATATAGTTATATCACAATAAATTTCCCAGGTCTTCTTTTATAGCTTAATGTAAGAAGTACTTTTAGGTGCAAATTTTCTAAAAAAAAGGATTTATACTTCATTTGTGGAAAAAAGCTAATATCACCCAAAATAGCTAAAATCATTAAAACATACATTTTAGGGTTTATAGCAAAAATAATAAGTAAAAAAATGTATATAAAAATAAAGCTACAGTTTAGAAGAAACTATGAAAAAAGCTTTCAAATACCGTTATACCACAATAAATAACCTTACTCTTGTATTTAAAAGTTAATGTAATGAAGTACTTTTAGGTGCAAATTATTCTAAAAAAAAGGATTTTTTTACTTCAATTTGTAGGAAAAAGCTATTACACCCAAAATAGCAAATCATTGAAAACACTACTTTTATGGGGTTTTTTGCCAAAATAATAATAAAACACTTGTATTAAAACAATAACGCTACAGTTAGAAGAAAAAATATGAAAAACGCAAGCAATATACCCTTATATACAATAAAAACCTCTTACTCTTTTTTTTAATAGCTTTAAAGTAAAAATAAGATTAAAGTGCAAACTATTCTAAAAAAAGGATTTTATATTCAAATTGTAGGAAAACAGCTATAATCCCGATAAATAGCTAATATCATTGAAAACACACATTTTATGGGTTTTTAGCAAAATGATAAATAAAACTACTTTTTTAAATAACGCTACAGTTTACAAAAACTATAAAAACGTGTATATACCTTTTTATCACAATAAATAAAAATTTACTCTTCCATTTTTAGCTTAATGAAATTAAGCTACTTATAGGGGCAAATTATTCTAAAAAAGGAATTTATACTTCAATTTGTAGGAAAACAGCTATATTCACCGATAATAGCAAACATATGAAAAACCAATTTATGGTTTATGCAATACTAATAAGTAAACTCTTTTTATTTACAATAACGCTAATGTAAAGAAAACTAGGCAAAACGTTCTAAAATAGACCTTTTACTTCAATTAGAAAACTACTTTTCACTTAAATAGCTAATATCTTAAGAAACTACATTTAGTGGCAATTATTCTAAATAGAGTTTAAACTTATTTTAGGAAACACATATATACGAATAATACATTGAAAAACTAATATGATAAAGCATTGATATACTTATACACATATAAATAATCTTACTCTTACGCTATTTACAATAATGTAAAACCTTTAGGTCAATATTTAATAAAAATTTAACTTACATTTTAATAACAGCTATATACATGAAAGTAATACTTAATACTAGCATTTTAATTATTTAAAAGCAATTTATATTAAATCTGAGTAATAGCTCAATATCACGTACATATTAAAGAAATCATTGAAAAACACATTATGTTTATACAATATAATAAACTTAATAAATACCTGCTACATTTCTATAATGATGAAAATGTAGCAATACCGTATAGCAAATATCTAAAAACTGTTTTATCTTAATTGTGGAATAAATATAATCACCACAATATAGTCAATATATTTAAAAAGAATTTTATGGGTTTAATTAGTAGAAACGCTATAATATCACCGATAATATAATATCATAAACACATTTAGAGTATAGCTATAAAAGTTGCAAATAACTGTTATATCACAATAACTACACTTTACCTACTATTAAAGCTTTTGTAAGATACTTAGTTTTGCAAATATTTAAAAAGGATTTTATTACTTAGTAATTAATGGTAAGCAACATAGTAAATTAAAATTACTAAAAATTGAAAATACTTAATTTTAGGTTAATAGCTATGATAAGTAAAAATACTTGTATATTTAAATAAGGCTACAGTTTACAAAAAAACTATGAAAAAACGCTTGTATAAAAAAAAAACTTTATATCACAATAAATAACTCCCTTTCCTTCCCTTATTAGCTTAATGAAATTAAGCTTTCTTATAGTGCAAATTATCTAAAAAAAGGTTTATACTTCAAATTTTTAGGAGACAGCTATATATCACCGACAAATAAATATCATAAAACCTACTTTTATAGGTTATAGCAATATGATAATAAATACATTGAATACATCAATTTACGCTACAGTTACAAGAAACTATGAAAAACGCTGCAATATACCATAATACAATAAACCCTACTCTTCTATTTAAATAGCTTAATGTAATGTAAGAACTATAGGTCAAATTATTTAAAAGAGGATTTTATATTCAATTTGTAGAAAACAGCTAAATTACCGAAAAAAGCTTATACTTAACATGAAAACATTTTTATGGTTAATAGTAATATAAAAAACTAAATTTTTTATTTTTAGCAATTACAAGTAAAAAACTTAAAAATAATACGTACATTCACAAAAAAACCTCTTATTCTATTTACAGCTAATTGTAATCACTATATAGGCAAATTTTCTTAAAAAAGGAGTTCTATTTAGGGAAACAGCTATATTCACCAAAAATAGCTAATTATTTAAAAAACATATTTTACGATAATATAAAATACTTGAATAACAATACGTTAAGTTTAGAAGAAACTATAAAAACGTTTGAAATACGTTATACCAAAAATACCTTACTCCTCTATTAATATCTTATTAAATAAGCTACTTATGTGCAAATTATTCTAAAAAGATTTTATACTTAATAGTAGGAAAAGCTATAATATCCATAAATAATATCATTGAAACACTACTTTTATTGGGTTTAACTAAATATCGAATAAATACTATTTATTATAAACAATACTGTTTACAAGAACTATAAAAAACTACTATATTATACAATAAAACACTTTACTCATTTAAAGCTTGTAATAACCCTTTTATGGGTAAATTATTCTAAAAAAGGATGGGACTTCAATTTAGTAAAGCTAAATATCAAAAAGATATTTTCTTAAATTTTAAAACATTTTAGGGTTACAAATATAAACTAAAAAACTACTTATATTAAAAGTACAGTTAGAAGAAATTATGAAAAACGCAACAATATACCGTATATCACAAAAACTTAAAATCTTTTTATTAGCTTAATTCAATAATATTATAATCAAATTATTTAAAAAGGGTTTATACTTCAATTGTAGGAAAACAGCTATATATCACGAAAAAGCTATATCATTGAAAAAAACATTTTATGGTTATAGCAATCTGATAATAAACTACTTGTATAATACAATAATTCTAAGTTTAAAGAAACTATGAAAACCTTGCTATATACCTTTACATTCAATAAATAAACTCTTCATCATTTTATTAAATTAATACTTTAGGTGCAATTTATTTAAAAAAGGATTTATAATCTTATAGGACAATTATTCACCGAAAAAAGCTAATATCATTGAAAAACAACTTTTAAAGGTTTATAGCAATAGAATAAAATCATGATAATATTCATAACGTACAGTTTCAAAAAACTATAAAACGCTGGAATATACATCGTACATTAAAAAAAACTTTTTCTATTTAATAGCTTAATGTAATTAGCAATATAGGTGCAATTATTTAAAAAGGATTTATTAACTTAATTGTAAGTAATATTCATAAAAGTAATACTAATTAGAAAACATTTATTATAAATAGATAGTAAAACTACTTATTTAATACCCTAATTACAAGAACTATGAAAAACGCTTAAAATACCGTTATACCACAATATAAGCCTCTTACTCTTCTATTCATAGCTAATGTAATTAAGCACACTATAGTGCAATATTCTATAAAAGGGTTTATTCAATTTTAGAAAGGTAAATATATCACCAAAGAGATATCATTGAAAAAACATTTTATGGTTTATCAATATAATAATAAAACACTATTTAGCAATAACGCTAGCAGTTTGAAAAATAAAAAACGCAAGCATATACCGTTATACACAATAAATAACCTTTTATTTTATTAATACTTAATAAAGTAATTATAATGCAAATTATTCTAAAAAGATTTTATACTTCAATTTGTAGGAAAATATATAATCACCGATAAATAGCTAATTGTGAAAACACTATATTAGGGGTTTAGCATTATTAAAACACTAATTGTATATATACAATAACGCTACAGTTTCAAGAAAACTTTATATGTAAAACGCTTGCTATATACCTTTAAATACAATAAAAACCTCTATATACTATTCTACTAATAATACTGCTATTATAGGGGTAAATTATTCTAAAAAAAGGATGGGATACTTCAATTTGTAGGAAAACAGCTATATATCACCGATAAATAGCTAATATCATTGAAAACACTACATTTTATAGGTTTATAGCAATATGATAAGTAAAACTACTTGTATATATTCAATAACGCTACAGTTTACAAGAAACTATGAAAAACGCTGGCAATATACCGTTATATCACAATAAATAACCTCTTACTCTTCTATTTAATAGCTTTATGTAATGTAAGCAACTTATAGGTGCAAATTATTCTAAAAAGAGGATTTTATACTTCAATTTGTAGGAAAACAGCTATATATCACCGATAAATAGCTAATATCATTGAAAACACTAAATTTTATGGGTTTATAGCAATATGATAAGTATAACTACTTGTATATATATACAATAACGCTACAGTTTACAAGAAACTATGAAAAACGCTTGCAATATACCGTTATATCACAATAAATAACCTCTTACTCTTCTATTTAATAGGCTAATGTAATGTAAGTAACTTATAGGTGCAAATTATTCTAAAAAGAGGATTTTATACTTAAATTAGTAGGAAAACAGCTATATATCACCGATAAATAGCTAATATCATTGAAAACACTACATTTTATGGGTTTATAGCAATATGATAAGTAAAACTACTTGTATATATATACAATAACGCTACAGTTTACAAGAAACTATGAAAAACGCTAGCAATATACCGTTATATCACAATAAATAACCTCTTACTCTTCTATTTACTAGCTTAATGTAATGTAAGCTACTTATAGGGGTAAATTATTCTAAAAAAAGGATGGGATACTTCAATTTGTAGGAAAACAGCTATATATCACCGATAAATAGCTAATATCATTGAAAACACTACATTTTATGGGTTTATAGCAATATAATAAGTAAAACTACTTGTATATATACATAACGCTACAGTTTAGAAGAAATTATGAAAACGCAAGCAATTACCGTTATATCACAATAAATAACCTCTTACCTTTATTTAATAGCTTAATGTAAAGTAGCTACTTATAAGTGCAAATTATTCTAAAAAGAGGATTTTTACTTCAATTTGTAGGAAAACAGCTATATATCACCGATAAATAGCTAATATCATGAAAAACACTACTTTTATGGGTTTATAGCAATATAATAAGTAAACTACTTGTATATATCTAATAACGCTACAGTTTAGAAGAAATTATGAAAAAACGCAAGCATACTACGTTATATCACAATAATAACTCCTATCTTTTATTTAATAGTCTATGAAAGTAAGCTACTTATAAGTGCGTAATATTCTAAAAAGAGGATCTTTTATACTTCAAATGTAGTAAACAGTATAATCACGAATAACATAGCTAATATCATTGATAAAACACTAAATTTATGTTTTATGCAATCTGATAAGTAAAAATAACTGTATAATACAATAGCTACAGTTTTACAAAAATATGAAAAACGTTGCTATATACTTTATTACAAAAAACCACTTATCTCCATTAATTAGCTAATATGAAATTAACTATTATAGGTGCAAATTATTCTAAAAAAAGATTGTATATTCAATTAGTAGGATACAGCTATATATCAACAGACAATAGCTAATACATTTGAACAACAATACATTTTATCAGTTTATTAGCAATATGATAAGTAAATACTACTTATTAGTCAAATAACGCTAAACAGTTACAATGTAACTTAATGTAAAACGCTGGCAATATACGACGTATAATCACAATAATAAACCCTTACTCTTCTATTTAATAGCTTAATGTAATGTAAGCTACTTATAGGTGCAAATTATTCTAAAAGAGGATTTTATACTTAAATTAGTAGGAAAACAGCTATATATCACCGATAAATAGCTAATAATCATTGAAAACACTACATTTTATGGGTTTATAGCAATGATAAGTAAAACTACTTTATATATAACTAATAACGCTACAGTTTACAAGAAACTATGAAAAACGCAAGCAATATACCGTTATATCACAATAAATAACCTCTTACTCTCTCATTTACTAGCTTAATGTAATGTAAGTACTTATAGGGGTAAATTATTCTAAAAAAGGATGGGATACTTCAATTTGTAGGAAAACAGCTATATATCACCGATAATAGCTAATATCATTGAAAACACTACATTTTATGGGTTTATAGCAATATAATAAGTAAAACTACTGTATATATACAATAAGCTACAGTTTAGAAGAAATTATGAAAAACGCAAGCAATATACCGTTATTCACAATAAATAACCTCTTACTCTTTATTTAATAGCTTAATGTAAAGTAAGCTACTTATAAGTGCAAATTATTCTTAAAAAGAGGATTTTATACTTCAATTTGTAGGAAAACAAAGCTATAATATCACCGATAAAAGCTAATATCACTTGAAAACACTACATTTTATGGGTTTATAGCAATCTGTAGTAATAAAATACTTGTATATCAAATAATCTACAGTTTACAAGAAACATTGAAAAACGCTTGCTATATACCTTTATATCACAATAAATAACCTCTTACTCTTCCATTATTAGCTTAATGAAATTAAGCTAATCTATGTGCAAATTATTCAAAAAAAGGATTTTATACTTCAATTTGTAGGAGACAAGCTATATATCAACCCGACAAATAGCTAATTCATTGAAAACACTACATTTATAGGTTTATAGCAATATGATAAGTAAAACTACTTGTAATATTCAATAACGTACAGTTTACAAGAAACTATGAAAAACGCTGGCAATATACCGTTATATCACAATAAATAACCTCTTACTCTTCTATTTAATAGCTTAATGTAATGTAAGCAACTTATAGGTGCAAATTATTCTAAAAAAAGGATGGGATACTTCAATTTGTAGGAAAACAGCTATATATCACCGATAAATAGCTAATATCATTGAAAACACTACATTTTATGGGTTTATAGCAATATAATAAGTAAAACTACTTGTATATATACAATAACGCTACAGTTTAGAAGAAACTATGAAAAACGCTTGCAATATACCGTTATATCACAATAAATAACCTCTTACTCTTCTATTTACTAGCTTAATGTAATGTAAGCTACTTATAGGGGTAAATTATTCTAAAAAAAGGATGGGATACTTCAATTTGTAGGAAAACAGCTATATATCACCGATAAATAGCTAATATCATTGAAAACACTACATTTTATGGGTTTATAGCAATATAATAAGTAAAACTACTTGTATATATACAATAACGCTACAGTTTAGAAGAAATTATGAAAAACGCAAGCAATATACCGTTATATCACAATAAATAACCTCTTACTCTTTTATTTAATAGCTTAATGTAAAGTAAGCTACTTATAAGTGCAAATTATTCTAAAAAGAGGATTTTATACTTCAATTTGTAGGAAAACAGCTATAGATCACCGATAAATAGCTAATATCATTGAAAACACTACATTTTATGGGTTTATAGCAATCTGATAAGTAAAACTACTTGTATATATACAATAAGGCTACAGTTTACAAGAAACTATGAAAAACGCTTGCTATATACCTTTATATCACAATAAATAACCTCTTACTCTTCCATTTATTAGCTTAATGAAATTAAGCTACTTATAGGTGCAAATTATTCTAAAAAAAGGATTTTATACTTCAATTTGTAGGAGAACAGCTATATATCACCGACAAATAGCTAATATCATTGAAAACACTACATTTTATAGGTTTATAGCAATATGATAAGTAAAACTACTTGTATATATTCAATAACGCTACAGTTTACAAGAAACTATGAAAAACGCTGGCAATATACCGTTATATCACAATAAATAACCTCTTACTCTTCTATTTAATAGCTTAATGTAATGTAAGCAACTTATAGGTGCAAATTATTCTAAAAAGAGGATTTTATACTTCAATTTGTAGGAAAACAGCTATATATCACCGATAAATAGCTAATATCATTGAAAACACTACATTTTATGGGTTTATAGCAATATGATAAGTAAAACTACTTGTATATATATACAATAACGCTACAGTTTACAAGAAACTATGAAAAACGCTTGCAATATACCGTTATATCACAATAATTAACCTCTTACTCTTCTATTTACTAGCTTAATGTAATGTAAGCTACTTATAGGGGCAAATTATTCTAAAAAAAGGATGGGTACTTCAATTTGTAGGAAAACAGCTATATATCACCGATAAATAGCTAATATCATTGAAAACACTACATTTTATGGGTTTATAGCAATATAATAAGTAAAACTACTTGTATATATACAATAACGCTACAGTTTAGAAGAAACTATGAAAAACGCTTGCAATATACCGTTATACCACAATAAATAACCTCTTACTCTTCTATTTAATAGCTTAATGTAATATAAGCTACTTATAGGTGCAAATTATTCTAAAAAGAGGATTTTATACTTCAATTTGTAGGAAAACAGCTATATATCACCGATAAATAGCTAATATCATTGAAAACACTACATTTTATGGATTTGTAGCAATATAATAAGTAAAACTACTTGTATATATACAATAACGCTACAGTTTAGAAGAAACTATGAAAAACGCAAGCAATATACCGTTATATCACAATAAATAACCTCTTACTCTTTTATTTAATAGCTTAATGTAAAGTAAGCTACTTATAAGTGCAAATTATTCTAAAAAGAGGATTTTATACTTCAATTTGTAGGAAAACAGCTATATATCACCGATAAATAGCTAATATCATTGAAAACACTACATTTTATGGGTTTATAGCAATCTGATAAGTAAAACTACTTGTATATATACAATAACGCTACAGTTTACAAGAAACTATGAAAAACGCTTGCTATATACCTTTATATCACAATAAATAACCTCTTACTCTTCCATTTATTAGCTTAATGTAATGTAAGCTACTTATAGGTGCAAATTATTCTAAAAAAAGGATTTTATACTTCAATTTGTAGGAGAACAGCTATATATCACCGACAAATAGCTAATATCATTGAAAACACTACATTTTATAGGTTTATAGCAATATGATAAGTAAAACTACTTGTATATATTCAATAACGCTACAGTTTACAAGAAACTATGAAAAACGCTGGCAATATACCGTTATATCACAATAAATAACCTCTTACTCTTCTATTTAATAGCTTAATGTAATGTAAGCACTTTTAGGGGTAAATTTTTCTAAAAAAAGGGTGGGATACTTCAAATTTGGGAGGAAAACAGCTATATTCCCGATAAAAAGCTTTAAAATCATTGAAAAACACTACATTTTTTGGGTTTTTAGCAAAAATAAAAGTAAAACTACTTTTTTATATACAATAACGCTACAGGGTTTTGAAAAAAAATTAAAGAAAAAAGGGAAGCAAAATACCGTTATATCACAATAAAAAACCTCTTTTCTCTTTTATTTAAAAGTTAAAGAAAGTAAAACTCTTATAAATTAAAATTAAATTTTAAAAGGGGATTTTTAAAAAAAATTCCAAATTTTTAGGGAAAAAAGCTATTAAACACCGATAAAAAAAGGGGTAATATCCCTTGAAAACACTACATTTTTTTGGGTTTTTAGAAACTGATAAGTAAAAACTACTTGTATTATACAAAAAGGGTAAAGTTTTTCAAAAAAACTATGAAAAACGCTTGCATATTTCCCTTTTTAAACACAAAAAATAACCTCTTAAATCTTTTCCTTTATTAGCTTTAAAAAATTAAACTACCCTTTTGGTGAAATTATTCCCCCAAAAAAAAGGGTTTTTTTCCTTTTAAATTTTTAGGGGAAAAACTATATATCACCGACAAAAAAGTTAAAATCATTGGAAAAAACTACATTTTTAGGTTTATAGCAATATGATTTAAATAAAACTACTTGTATATATTCAATAAAGCTACAGTTTACAAGAAACTAAAGAAAAACGCTGGCCAAAATTTCCCTTATAAACACAATAAATAACCTCTTATCTTCTATTTTTAAAAGCTTAATGTAATGTAAGCAACTTAAAAAAGGTCAAATTATTCTAAAAGAGGTTTTATACTTCAATTTGTAGGAAAAAAGCTAATATCAAACCCATAAATTAAACTAAAATCCCTTGAAAACCCCTACATTTTTGGGTTTTTTTACAATATGATAAGAAAAAATTTTTATAACTTAATTTAAAAAAACTAGGGGAAAAAGTTAATATTCCCTTTAACTAATTAACCCCTATTTTTTTAAAATTTAAAACTAAACTTTTAAAAAAACTTCAATGTTTTTTAGGGAAAAACTTAACCCGATTAACTAAACTTAAAACCTTTCAAATTTTTCTTTTAAAAATTTATATACAATAACGCTACAGTTTTAAAAAACTATGAAAAAACCCCAAAATACCGTTATTCCCCCAATAAATTCCCCCTTACTCTTTTTATTTAATAAACTTAATGTAAAATTTAAGGGTACTTATGGGCAAATTATTCTAAAAAAAGGATTTTTACGTTTAATTGTTTTGGAAAAAACTTATATCACCGATAAATAGCTAATATCCTTGAAAAAACACTTTTATGGTTTTAGCCAAAATAATAATTAAAAATACTTTAATATACAATAACGCTACAGTTTAGAAGAAAATATGAAAAAACCCCCGCAATATACCGTTATACCCCCAATAAATAACCCTTCTTTACTCTTTTATTTTTAAAAGCTTAATGTAAATAACTACTTATATGCAAAATTTTTCTAAAAAGAGGATTTTTTACTTCAAATTTTTAGGAAAACAAACTATATATCACCGATAAATAGCTAATATCATTGAAAACCTACATTTTATGGGGTTTGCAATTAAAAAGTAAAACTACTTTATATATACAAAAGCTAAGTTTAAAAGAAACTATGAAAAACCCCGCAAAAATACCTTTTTATCACAATAAATAACCCTTTCTCTTTTATTTTTTAGCTTAATGTAAGTTTAACTACTTATAAGGGGCAAAATTTTTCAAAAAAGGGTTTTTTCCCTTTAATTTTTTAAGGGGCAGCTTTTTATCACCGAAAATAGCTAAAATCATTAAACACTACCTTTTAAAAGGGGTTTTTAACAATTTGGTAATAAAACACTTGTATATATCAATTTAAAGCTAAAAGTTTACAAGAAACTAAAGAAAAAAAAGTTGGGAAAATACCTTTTATCCCCAAAAATAACCTCTTTTCTCTTCCCTTTTTTAGCTTTTAAAGTAAATTTTAAACACTTATAGGGGGCAAATTATTCTAAAAAAAGGATTTTTTTACTTCAAATTTTTAGGAAAACCCATATTCACCCAAAAAAGGGTAATTTTCCTTTAAAAAAAATAAATTTTAAAGGGGTTTTTAGCAAAATGATAAAAAACTACTTGTATAAAATTCAAAACGCTAAAAATTTTTCAAAAAAACTATGAAAAACCCCTTGGGAAAATACCGTTTTTAAAACCAAAAAATAAACCCCTTTCTCTTCTATTTTTAAAAGCCTTTAAATTAAAAGTAAGCAACTTATAGGTGCAAATTATTTTTAAAAAGGATTTTTAAAACTTAATTTTTAGGGAAAACCGCTATATAAACAAGGGTAAAAGCCCAATTTTCATTAAAACCTAATTTTTTTTGGGTTTTAGCAAAATGTTAAATAAAACCACTTGTATATATTTCAAAAAACGCTACAGTTTAAAAGAAACTAAAGAAAAACGCTTGCAATATCCGTTATATCACAAAAAAATAAACCTTTTTTACCTTCTATTTAATAAGGGTTAATGTAATTTTAAACCACTTATAGGGAAATTTTTTTCAAAAAAGGATTTATACTTCAATTTTTTAGGAAAACGGGTTTTATATCACCGATAAATAGCTTTAAAATCATTGAAAAAAACTACATTTTTTTTGGGTTTATAGCATATAAAAAGTAAAAATACTTTTATATATTTTAAAAATAACGCTACAGTTTAAAGAAACTATGAAAAACGCTTGAATATACCTTTATAAACACAATAAATAACCTCTTAAATCTTTCCCCATTTAATACTTTAAAGTTAAAGTTAACTACTTTTGGGAAATTTTTCTAAAAAAAAGGGTTTATACTTTTATTTTGTTTGGGGAAAAAAGCTTTTAAATTTACCGATAAATAGCCCAATATCAATTTAAAACACTACATTTTTAAAGGGTTTTATAGCAATATAAAAAGTAAAACTACTGTATATAAAACAATAAAGCTACAGTTTAGAAGAAACTATGAAAAACGCTTGCAAATTTCCGGGTTTTAACACAATAATAAACCCCTTAAAATCTTCATTTAATAGCCCAAAGTATTAAGGGTACTTTTGGGGCAAATTAAATTTTAAAAGAGGATTTATACTTCCTTTGTAGGAAAACAGCTATATTTTCAAACCCATAAATACAATATAAATTGGAAAAAACTACATTTTAAAGGGTTTTTTGCCCTATAAAAAGTAAAACCCACTTTATATATAAAATCGCTACATTTTGAAAAACTAAGAAAAACGCGCAATATACCCTTAAAACCCCAAAAAATAAACCCCTTACCTTTATTTAATAGTTTAATGTAATGTAGCCCCTTATGGTTCAAATTAAATTTTAAAAAAAGGATTTTATACTTCAATTTGTAGGAAAACAGCTATTTATCCCCCGTAAATAACTAAAATAAATTTAAAAAACTAACCCTTTTATGGGGGTTTTTAGCAAAATTTAAAAAGTAAAACTACTTTTATATATAAATACGCTACAGTTTAAAGAAAATATGAAAAACGCGCAAATACCCTTTTATCACAAAAAATAACCCCTTACTCTTTTATTTTTTTTAGCTTAAAAGTAATTAAGCTACTTAAGGTGCCCCAAATTTTTCTAAAAAAAAGGGTTTTATCTTTTAAAATTTTTAGGAAAACGCTTTTATATCCCGAAAATAAACTTTAAAATCATTAAAACACTACATTTTTTTGGGGTTTTTAACAATTGATAAGTAAAAAAACTTGTATTAAAATTAAAAACGCTACAGTTTTTCAAAAAAACTATGAAAAAAGCTTGCAAAATACCCTTTTTATCCAATAAATAACCTCTTTCCCCTTTTATTTATTAGGTTTAAGTATGTTTAAACTACTTTTTGGTTCAAAATTTTCTAAAAAAAAATTTTATTTTTTTTAAATTTTAGGAAAAAGCTATATATCACCCAAAAAATTTTTTTTCTTGAAAACACTACATTTTATGGGTTTTTAGCAATTGAAAAAGTAAAAACCTTTCTTGTATATATCAATAAAGCTACAGTTTAAAAGAAACTATGAAAAACCCCTTGCAATATACCGGTTTTACCAATAATAAACCCCTTACTCTTCTATTTAATTTGGTTTAAAGTAAATTTAACCCCTTATTGGTGCAAATTATTCCCAAAAAAAAATTTTTTCTCAATTTTAGGGAAAAAAGCTATATTCCCATAATTTTAATATCATTGAAAAAAACTACTTTTAAAGGGTTTATAGCAATTGATAAGTAAAACTACTTTTTAATAACAATAAAGCTAAAAGTTTAAAAAGAAAATATGAAAAACGCTTAATATACCGTTATAAACAAATAAAAAACCTCTTACTCCCTTTTATTTTTTAGCTTAATGTAAAAGTAACCCACTTATAGGTGAAATTATTTCCCAAAAAAAAAAAATTTTTTAATTTAATTTGTTTGAAAACAAACTATAACCCTGGGTAACTACTAATTCCTTTAAAACAAAACCCACATTTTATGGGTTTTTAAACAAAATAAAAATTAAAAATATTTTTATTAAAAATAACGCTACAGTTTGAAGAAACCCATGAAAAACCCTTGAAAATACCGTTAAATCACAATAAAATTTTTCCCCTTACTCTTCTATTTTTAGCTTAAGTAATGTAAGTACTTTAGGTTAAAATTTTCTAAAAAAGGGTTTTATAATTCAATTTTTTGGGAAAAAAGCATATATCCTGATAACTACTAAAAACATTAAAACACACATTTTATGGTTTTTTTTAGCAATATAAAAGTTTAAAATATTTTTATATATAAATTTAAAGCTACGTTTAGAAAAACTTTGAAAAACCCCTTTTTAAAAAACCGTTAATTTAAATAATTAAACCCCTTCTCCCTTTTATTTATAGCTTATGGGAAAGTAAAATACTTATGGTGCAAAATTTTTCTAAAAAGAGGAAATTTTTTACTTTAAATTTTTAGGAAAACAGCTATATTCACCAAATAGCTTTAAAAACATTAAAACCCACATTTTATGGTTTATGGGAAAATAAAAAGTTAAAATTTCTTGTATATATACAAAAACGCACAGTTTTAAAAAAAAATAAAAAAGCTTTGCAATAACCGTTATATCACAAAAATACCCTAACTCTTCTATTTAATGCTTAATGTTTTTTTTGAAATTACTTTCTTATAGGGGCAAAAATTATTCTAAAAAAAAGGGTTTTTTTTTCTTCATTTGTAGGGGAAAAACCCTTTTATCACCGACAAATAGCTAATATCATTGAAACACTACATTTTATATTTATAGCAATATATAAGTAAAACTCTTGTATATACAATACGCACAGTTTTTAAAAAAACTATGAAAAACTGGGAAAATACCCTTATTCACAATAAAATACCTCTTTTCTTTCTTTTAATACTTAAAGTAAAGTAAGCAAATTTAAAACAAAAATTATTCTAAAAAGAGGATTTTATACTTCAAATTTGTAGGAAAACAGCTATATATCACCCTAAAAAGCTAATATCATTGAAAAACTACTTTTAAAAGGTTTATAGCAATATATAAGTAAAAATACTTGTTATAATACAATAACCTACAGTTTAAAGAAACTTGAAAAACGCGCAATATACCTTATTCACAAAAATAACCTCTTACTCTTTATTTATACTTAATGAATGTAAGCTCTTAAGGGGCAAATTATTCTAAAAAAAAGGATATACTTCAAATTTTTAGGAAAAAAGCTTATATCACCGAAAATAGCAAATCATTGAAACCACATTTTATGGTTTAAGCAAAAAATAAAACTATTGTATATATAAAATAACGCTACAGTTTAAAGAAACATGAAAAAAAGCTTGCAATATACCGTTATACCCCAATAAAACCTCTTCTCTTCATTTAATAGCTTAATGTAATGTAAGCTACTTTTAGGTCAAAATTTTTCTAAAAAGAGGGTTTTATACCTTTTAATTTGTAGAAAACAGCTATATATCCGATAAATAGCTAAATCATTAAAACACTACATTTTATGGGTTTATGCAAAAATAATAAGTAAAACTATTGTTATATACAATAACGCTACATTTAAAGAACTATGAAAAAAGCGGGATATACCGTTTTTCACAATAAATAACCTCTTACTCTTTTTTTTAGTTTAAGTATGTAACTACTTAAGGTGCAAATTATTCTAAAAAAAGGGTTTTAAAACTTCAATTTGTAGGAAAAAAGCTATATATCACGATAAAAATAAAATCATTGAAAAAACCATTTTTTTGGTTTAAAAAGCAAAATTAATAATAAAACTATTTTTTAAAATATAAAAAAACGCTACAGTTTTTAAAAAAATATGAAAAACCCTTGCAATATACCGTTATACACCAAAAAATACCTCTTACTCTTCTTTTAAAAGCTTAATTAATTAACTACTTATAGGTGCAAATTATTCTAAAAAAAGATTTTATACCCCAATTTGTAGGAAAACAGCTAATATCCTGATAACTACTAAAATCATTGAAAACACTACTTTTTTGGTTTAAAAGCAAAATAAAAAGAACTTTTTTTAAAAAAAAAAACGCTAATTTTACAAAAACATGAAAAACGCTTGAATTACCGTATTCACAATAAAAAATTCTTACTTTCAATTTTTTTTGTAATGTAAAGTAAGCTACTTATAGGTGCAAAATTTTTCAAAAAAAGGATTTATAATTCAATTTGTAGGAAAAAAAGCTATATATCACCGATAAATATTTTAAATCATTGAAAAAACTACTTTTATGGGTTTATAGCAAATTATAAATAAAACTATTGTATATATAAATCGCACAGTTTAAAAAGAATATGAAAAACGCTTCAAAATACCCTTATATCACAATAATACCTCTTACTCTTCTTTTTTAATACTTAATGTAATGTAAACTACTTATAGTGCAAATTATTCTAAAAAAAGATTTTATACTCAATTTGTAAAACGCTATTTCACGATAATAGCAATATCATTGAAAACTACTTTATGGGGTTTTTAGCAAAAATAAAACGCTACAGTTTACAAGAAACTATGAAAAACGCTTGCAATATACCGTTATATCACAATAATTTCCTCCTACTCTTCTATTTAATAGCTTAATGTAATGTAAGCTACTTATGGGTGCAAATTATTCTAAAAAGAGTATTTTATACTTCAATTTGTAGGAAACAGCTATATATCACTGATAACTAGCTAAAATCATTGAAAACACTACATTTTATGGGTTTTTAGCAATCTGATAAGTAAAACTACTTGTATATATACAATAACGCTACATTTTACAAGAAACTATGAAACGCTTGCAATATACCGCTAAATCACAATAAATAACCTCTTACTCTTCTATTTATAGGATAATGTAATGTAAGCTACTTATAGTGCAAATTATTCTAAAAAAAGATTTTATACCTCATTTGTAGGAAAACAGCTATATATCACGATACATAGCTAATATCATTGAAAACACTACATTATATGGGTTTATAGCAATATGATAAGTAAAACTACTTGTATATAGCAATAACGCTACAGTTTACAAGAAACTATGAAAAACGCTTGAATATACCGTTATATCACATAAATTTCCTCTTACTCTTCTATTTATTAGCTTAATGTAATGTAAGCTACTTATAGGTGTAAATTATTCTAAAAAGAGGATTTTATACTTCAATTTGTAGGAAACAGCTATATATCACTGATAAACTAGCTAAATCATTGAAAACACTACATTTTATGGCTTATAGCAATATAATAAGTAAAACTATTGTATAATAAATAACGCTACAGTTTAGAAGAAACTATGAAAACCTTGCAATATACCGTTATATCACAATAAATATCCTCTTACTCTTCTATTTATAGCTATGTAATGTAAGCTACTTATAGGTGCAAATTATTCTAAAAAGAGATTTTATACCTCAATTGTAGGAAACAGCTATATATCACTGATAACTAGCTTAAAATCATTGAAAACACTACATTTTATGGCTTTATAGCAATATAATAAGTAAAACTATTTGTATATATACAATAACGCTACATTTTACAAGAACTATGACAAAAAAGCTTGCTATATACCGCTATATCACAATAAATAACCTCTTACTCTTCTATTTTTAGGATAATGTAATGTAAGCTACTTATGGTGGCAAATTATTCTAAAAAAAAGGATTTGTATACTTCATTTGTAGGAAAACAGCTATATATCACCGAACTGTAAATCATTGAAACACTACATTTAGGGGGTTTTAGCAATTGATAAGTAAAAAATATTGATATTCAATAACCTACAGTTTAAAAAGAAATTTTGAAAAAAAGCTTGAAAAAACCCTTTTTATCACAATAAATCCTCTTACTCTTCTTTTTAATTGCTTAATGTAATTAAGCTACTTATGGGGAAAAAATTTTAAAAAAAAGATTTTATACCCCAAATTTTTAGGAAAAAACTATATACACGAAACTAGCTAAATCATTGAAAAACACTTTTTTTTC
>JACEEZ010021052.1:0-53732 GCA_016584305.1 Chionoecetes opilio
TTTAAAGACCCTTAACATCAATATTTTTGAGACTTAACAATATTTAGCTTTCTTGTTGGACCTTTCCTGCCCATCACCAGGGTTTTAATCCCCCTCTGCTCCTCCAAGGACTTTCAGGGCTCCAGTGGCCGTTGGTTCGCTTTGATCTCTTGTTTTCCCTGTTCGGGGAACAGAGGTTTTCACACTCCGCTTTCCCTCTCTTGGCCCCTCTTGCTTCGCTTTCTGAGCTTGACATTCTGCAGGTGTTGTGTCAGTTTTTGTTATTTTAATTTAAAGAACTCCGCATTGTGGAACTAAGGTACTTGGGTCAATGTTTTTCACCTACATATCTCCCAACTCCTTTCCTGTCAGGGTGTATTTCGGTTGCACAAATCTGTGTCAGTTTGTGCACACCTCTAGGTTTGCCATTGCAATTCTCTCCATGTAGATCTGACTCTTTGGGGTATGTGACATTTGATATGAAATTTAGTCCACGTCCACTTGATCCCCCTTTTGCCCTGTGAGGGCACGAAGTACAGGTGAGGGAAGTTCCTGTGTTGGAGGGGCCATTGGGCAGCTTCATGATCTACCATTTTGCAGTGGGCCCGGTGTGGCTGCTTTGAATAAAGCAAGGCCTTTTGAACTCCTTGGCCTCAAAAGGGCACAATTCGGGGGTTAATGTTTTTGGGTCACATTGTGCAAAATATGACATATTTCCACGCTGTCATTCAAAGCCCCTGAAGATCATTTTCAGGAACTGCGACTATTTTCAACAGGTTGTGCTGTGGAGTCGTCGTCAAACACTGAAAAACGCTGAAAAAACTTCAAAATTGTTCTTTGACTGGCAGGTTCTGTGAAAAAATATAGAACAATTAACTGGGTAACGGGCCAAAATCGTCAGGGTTTCTCAGTTGTTTAGACTAATTTAGGGTGTTCTTGGGGTCCGAATATCACATTGATTTTGCTCTATCAGTGTCAACTTTTTGAGATACAGCCATAGCCTACCTGACGAGCTATACATATGCTAATATCGGGTTTTTGAGTTCAATCATATTTTTCTTGGAAAATATATCGAATTAAAATTTGCACAGACACGAATAAAGGGAATTTTCCACAATTAGCCAATCAAATCAATACCTGTCTCACCATTACTCCATTCTAAATTTCTAATTCTAAAATTCTAAATTTCATTGTCTGACACTCAGCTGCATCTTTCTTTTTTCTTTCAGTTTATTGTGATGGCTTCGGCGCGACGGTCATGCAGGAATAATCCTGACGTTTTCTGCTACATCTGCGGACAATACACGCTGTCAGGGACAGGAAGAACATCCCCAGGATTTGTGAAGCGCGCCTACGGGGCTTACTTAAAGTCAAGCTGGGTGACCAAGATAAGCCCCTGGGCCCGCACACGGTGTGCAAGACGTGCGTGGAATACCTCCGGCGGGGGACGAAGGGCGCGAAAACTTCACTGAAGTTTGGGATTCCGATGGTTTGGAGGGAGCCGTTTGACCATGCATGGGATTGTTACTTCTGCGCCATCAATACAAATGGCATCAACCGGAAAAGATCGGCACAGCCTCCAGTACCCCGACCTTCCATCTCCCGCCGCCCACTGGCTCACTGGGGAAGAAATTCCTGTACCAGCGTTCACAGAGCTTCCCGACAGCGACGACGAGGCCACCAGTCAGACGAGCGAGATATACAGAAGAAGAGTATGAAGCACAAGATTTGTCCGCAGCCCTTTTCACAATGTGAGCTTAATGATCTGGTTCGGGATCTCAGCTTGTCGAAGACTTCCTCCGAGCTGTTGGCCTCCAGACTCAAAGAGAAAATCTACTTGGCAAGGACGCGCGTATCACTTTCTTTCGTAAGAAGGCATGAGGCCTACCTGGGCTACTTCTGCAGAGGAAGACCTCGTGTACTGCCGAGATGTCGCCGGGCTTCTTGTTTAAAACCGGGGCTCCTCAATACGATCCGAGAGATTGGCGACTCTTCATTGACAGCTGTAAAGCGCTCTTTGAAGTGTGTGCTCCTCCACAACGGGAACCAGTTCGCCTCAATCCCTCTTGCGCACTCCACAACTCTCAAAGAGAAAATATGAAGCAGTGAAGTACGTGCTCGACAAAATCCAATATGAGCAGCACCAATGGATCATCTGCGTCGACTTGAAGATGGTGAACTTTCTACTTGGTCAGCAAATCCGGGTTTCCCCGAAGTACCCATGCTTTTTATGCATGTGGGACAGTCGAGACAGAGCCCCGCACTATGTAAAGAAAGAGTGGCCGGCGCGAGAGCATTAGTAAACCCGGGGCGAGAAACATCATAAAACGAACCTCTTGTTGACCGGGGGAAGATATTGATCCCACCGCTACACTTGAAGCTTGGGTTAATGAAACAGTTCACGCGCGCTCTGGACAAGGATGGGGGTGCTTCAACTACCTGTGCCGAGCCTTTCCTGGACTGACCCCTTTAGAAGCTGAAAGGCCGGCATTTCGATGGCCCACAGATACGGCAGCTCATAAAGGACACAGTTCCAAAACCCATGAACACGCTAGAGTGGGGCCGCGTGGAAAATCGTTTGTTGCAGGTGGTGAACAACTTCCTGGGGAACACGAAGGCAGCAAACCACGCCAGACTCGTCAGCAGCATGATAAGGCCTTCCAAAAACTCGGGTGTTTGATGAGTATTAAGATGCACTTCCTGTTCTCACACATGGAGAAGTTTCCTGAAACCTTGGGGGGATGGAGCGGACGAGCAGGGAGAAAGGTTCCATCAGGAACATGCGCCAAAAGGGGGGAAAGGTACCAGGGGAGGTGGGACGCAAATCATGATGGCGGACTACTGCTGTCGCTGAAGAGAGACAACCCAGCAGCTGCTCACAACCCCGGGAATCGAAGAAACGCCGATTTATGCCGTGAACTCTGAACTTTTGTGTCACGTAACGCTCCCTTTTTTATACTAATATTATGATAATTATGCTTATCAAAATTTTATGGACTAAATAAAAACTGAATGAATTTTGATACGCTGACTTTTATTTTTTGAGGAAACGGAAAAAATCATCAGGGGTTTTTTCAGCTGATGATCCGCAGAATTTTTTTTTTTACGAAAAATCGATTTTTTTTTAAATTTCTGTAGCAAAAAAACCTGACCTGATTGAGCAAAACCAAGGTCATTTTCGGACTCAGAGCATCAAAAATTTGTCTAATTCAGCTGGAAAACCCTGGACGATTTTCAAAACATATGTTTTTGGTACCCAGTGTTATTTTTGTTCTTCGCAAGATGTACAATTGGTATTGAATCATTTTTACGTCTGTAGGACAATAAAACTCTACCAACTTTTTGGCAGCTTAAAATGTCAGAACCACCCTTTATTAAAAAAAGGTAAAGATTGGGAAAGCTGGCCCCGTGGCATGCGGTGCTCATCTCCGTGCAATTAGCCCTTAGAGCCTGTGGTGGGTGAGGACCCGTTACCCGGGACACAGGGCTAGTGTGACTCCCGGGTTACCACAGTTACCTTCCCCAGGTTTAACCCCCCGGTACCCATTTATCAACCCGAAAGGGGGGAAGAACAGCTGGGTGGGCTGGTCACCGACTTGCCCGGGCCCGGGATCGAACAGGGCCCGCAGATTCGTAGCCACGCCCCACGGAGGCGACTTTTTATTGCGTTACCCAATTTTATCTATGAAACTATTGACCCTAGCCCAAAAAATGATATGAATACTTTTTTGTTAAGCCCCCGGATCTACCCAAGCTCTATCCGTTTCTTTTTTTTATATAGATATTTTGATATAAAAGTTTTTATATTTAGCGCCTCCTTTTGCCGTTCAATGGACCACAGCTTATTGACCCATACTCTTTTTATCCATAGACCACGTATACCTGGACTGCGCACGGAAATCGACGGCCCTGCTGCAATGGGCCTGAGCTTGCCCTGAAGTCGGAGGCCGCTCGGATTCATATATATATATATATAATATATTATATATATATAGATATATATATATATATATATATATATATATATATATATATATATATTATATATATATATATATATATATATATATATATTACGCCATCATATAGACTGGTTTTATCAGTACTATATGAATATACTTGTCATCTTCGTAATTGTTTGTTTCTAACATATTATCAAATAAAAAACGTAAAACCGGTAAAGAAAATGCCATTACGAAGACTGAAAAATATGCATTGCACTTATATTCACATATCACTCTTCGCCTTTAAAATTTGCGAAGTCTGAGACTTTTATCATGAAGGTATCAATAGAAGATCAATTTTATTAAAAGCTTTCATTGCTTTATTTCGTTATCTGATAATTATTCGAACCATGCAAATTAGCGTTTAAATAAATAAACTAAAATCATCAATCGGTAATTTTCCCGATTGATGAGGTTATTTATTTAGTTTAACCTAATTTAAACATTGGTGCTAATTCATTATCAGAAAACGAAATATATAAGTAAATAAATAACATAATCAATCCGGAAAAATTACCCATTGGATTATCATAATTATTTTATTTATTTAATTTAACGTTGATTTTAATGCATGTTCTAATTTAATTTCGCAGATAACGAAATATAGTCAATGGAAGCTAATATAATTGCGCTTCTATTGATGATACCCTTCATGCAAGTTGACTCGCAA
This sequence comes from Chionoecetes opilio, assembly GCA_016584305.1. Lineage (NCBI taxonomy): Eukaryota > Metazoa > Arthropoda > Malacostraca > Decapoda > Majidae > Chionoecetes > Chionoecetes opilio. The sequence goes on from JACEEZ010021052.1 coordinate 4,654, forward strand.
AGTTTTAAATGGCGAAGATTTTGAAGTGAATATCAAGTTTCATTTATATTTCTTCAAAGTGTCGTAAATGTGCATTTCTTTAGCGTGTTTTTACTATTTTTTTATTTGATATCTTATAGTACAACATTTTTACGAGATTACAGTAATCAATTACTGATAAACCAGCTCTATTGATTCCCCATGAGACCACTATATCTCTTTTGTCGGGCGCCCCGCAGCCCCTATGCAGCCCCGCATTCAAAATCATTGTCCAGCGTATGCAGTCCAGGTTACAGTGTGGATCTAGTGATCTATCTTATCTTTCATCCGTCTAACATATTGTTATGTCTTGATGGAGGAGTTTTCTGCAGGATCGTATTCCACTTTGAAAAATGTCATTTCTTATTCGCAAGAGTTTTAACGCATGTAATGCAATTTTCCCTTGATTTCTGGATTTTTTTTTCGGGTAATATGACCTAAAGACAACTTAATTTCGGTCATTTATCAATGAAATTTAATCTGCGTATACCACAGGGCAGCCCTGTTGAAATCTGGATTTGTTTGCACTGCACAACGTTTTATCGTAGCTAATATGGTTTCTTGAGATATTATGGAAACATTGCTTGCCCCCCATTTCCGCAGCCTCGTACTACATTCCACGGCTAACGTATTTTTTTTTTTTCCAACAATGGCGCTTCAGTCTCCAGTTTCACGTCTCAAGACTAGACGTACGCGGTTCGAGCTCTCTCTCTAGAGGCGAATTTTGGTGAGGAGCCGCAAGAAGCCGGAAAAAGTGTACATTTCTTATTGCGCAAGAGTTTTAACGCATGTGTGCAATTTTCTTGCGTTTTCTGTTACTCGAGGCACTTTTAAGTCTCCCTGCAACCGTTTATATCGACTGATCTAATAAGCTACCTATCTTAGTGTCATCACAAACATGCTGAAGATCACTGCTAAGCCCAATATCTAAGGCGTTTGGATGTAAACAACATAATAAGTCTGTTATCCTTTTCTTAATTCTGATTATTCTGCCGTAGATACTCGCGGTGTATTTAACTGGGTTTCATTATTTGTACATTTTTTTTCCTCACCTTCACTGTTTTTATTTAGTATACCTTGCCATCGTCCTTCTTTACATAATGATGTTGAATAATAAGCTCACCACCGAGTTATATACCTAGAAAGCGAGTCCCGCATCCCGCTGTATTGTGATGAGTGACGCCCGCAGCCTAGCGCGGCGACCATCGGGGCTTATCAAACCTTATTCCCAACTAGTTTTCCCGACATCCCCACCATTGATATTGGAAAAAAAAAACTAGTGCCCACCATCGTCCTTTCCCCCCCCTGGGAAAACAAAAATTTTTTGGATCGTCTTAGCATAAATCTGCAACCTAATATCAATATACTAAAATGACGGCCTAATAAAGAGCGCATAAACTTTGTTCTTTCAACTCCTTAGTGGTTCATCTATTTATCCTTGTACTAATTTATATTAAACACGGTTTTCCTGAATCTACACACATGCCTGGATTATGGTTGGTCCTAGGATCTACTTGCCGATGTACACTATCTAGAGCATTGGTTTCTTAACCTGGGGTACCTGTTACCACCAGGGGTTAACGACACCTTACACCTTGGCTACGAAGACATGCTTGACCAATAAATGCCATGTCATATTTATAAGGAAGCTGGAATTATATATTTATAAATATTTTGTCTGTCAACAGTAATTGTCTTAACCACCTGGAGTCCAACGGTTCATCGGGTAAAATTGACGTGACTCTAGGATAAGTTCAGCGGAGCTCATGGAAGGTCTGGGTAGTACTGACAGCAGCCAAATCTCGACCCGGCAGCCGTCGTGGAAGGTTCTGCCGCCCTCGCTCATACCACAACGCACAGTGTAACAGGTCGCCCCCCGTGCCCCTGAGGTGCTCTACACTGCCTGCCTTGGTTTGGCCACGGGTCACTTTCAAAGTGTCTTTTGGACCTGACAGCCAACGTGTCTTTGGACCTGAAAATAAGGGACAGCACCAGAAGCACAGACTAGATAAGGGTTCCTACCTAAAAATCATCACTTATAAAAAAACATAGTGGAGGCCAGTATTACCATTTGGTTGCTCAAAGCCATAGATGACTTTATATCTAAGAATACATCTGAAGAATCATTGCAACTACTTGAACACTTTGGGTTGTCCATGAAAATAAACTGTTACATCGAAGATGTAAACCATTACATCGAAGTTCCAAAGCACAGTTTTGGCCAATTTTGGTTAGTTTTTGTGCGAAGGTCTCAAATCTAAGGTTTCACCAGTAATTGTTGGGATATTCTGTGGGTCATAAAAAACCTAAGGATGTTGATGAGTACCTAAATTAATTTATTGAGAATTGGAAAACTATCCAAAGGGTATACTTTTGGTAAACATTAATTCCTGTTAAAGGGCTTGTTTTTTTGTGATGCACCTGCACGATAGTTTCTAAAAGTAATTATTTCTTATAATGGTTACTCAGATGTGAAAGGTGTCTGCAGGTTGTAAATATGAATTTGGAACTGTGGCATTTCCAGTATTAGCGAAACTGGTTATATATTATATGTATGTGTTAATCGATACTAATACAGTATGTTGAGTGTGTGTGTGTCTAGTACTGGCGCCTAGCGGATGCTGAATACTCCCACCTTTTGATGACATATGCTGACCCAAGCAGCCATGCCTTTCCATCATGATGACGTGGATAACCTGGTCTTGGGAACCAAGACGTAAACACCTCGCCCCACTGGTTTCACCGGAACAACAGTTTCCCGGGCAGCTTTCTTATATGCTGCAACTGGCCGGAGAGGGGACAGAACACTGAGAGCTACAGGAGACGCTTTAGCCTTGCGCTCCTATCACGACACACCTTCCTGGGTGTCTGTGTGTACCCCACACCTGGGGTGTGGGAGTACCTGTCACGTCATTAACTGTTCCCGGCTCTGTCTCCTAAAACATTAGTTTCATTGGCCGTTACTTAACGAACTGCGTGACATTATTATTGTATAAACCTTCACAAGTGTACATATATATATATATATATATATATATATAATATATAATATAATTAAAATATATAATATTATATAATATAATCTTTGAATATTGTCTTACTCGAATCCTTTGGCACTAAAGAATACTTATAAATTACGTAAGAACCGCTCGACCACGTTCAGCCCATACATATCACTTTATTTGATGTGTACCTCTGGGCAACGAAGCAAGTTACCAGCTCGTCAAGAGGGCATCATCCGGCAATCACCCCTTACAGGTTAGTCAACCAGTATCAACATGGAGTGAACCCGTTATCCGTAAAATAACCATACTAAGAAGGGTAACATAATTGGTGCATTAGCGGTGGAATGAGATAACATTACATCACGCATAGTGTTGCGTTACAACACATAATGGTAATGTCGTAACATAAAAAAGACGACAACGGTGGTATGTGGCAACATAAAATTATAATATAAGTTACGTGCCTTAAGTGAATAGCTGGACGAGTACATACTAATTAATACACGTGAAGAGGTGGAAATTACCAAGAGCATGTTAACAAGTAAAACAAAGAAAGATTGAGAGACAAGCGAGGGTTGTCCGAGAGATGCTGTGTCAAAACCTGACCTCGCGGCAGCGAGTCAGCACTTCCTCTTGCCCTTGCATCAATCACTGCTCCATCCACCACAAATTCTGTATATAGACAGGAGGACAAGATTCTCTTGCATTAATTGCTCTGGGACTACATATTTTTTTTCAAGAGGACAAGAACGAGGACGAGGACGCGTGGAAGAAGAGGTTATCAAGAAGACGAGGACAAGACGTACAAGGTTTTATCATGACACAGACGGAAGGACAAGATTTGAATTTTTATAATGAAGACAGGACGAGAGAGGGACAACTAGCCGTCTCATTAATTTCCAATACTTCCAATTCAGCAAACTCCTTGTCAACAGTCAGCCAGACAGCCACTCAGCCAGCCTGCCAGCGCCCCGGCCAGCCCGTCTAGTCATCATTCTTCACATCTGTAACAACGCTCTTGGAGGAAGCCCTTCTGATTCAGCAGTACGGAAGGACTTGCCTGTGCTGACTCTACACAATGTTAGTGAGTAAAACAACATCTAGCTGACCTTACATGAGACATATTTTTAAAACGCCACTCGTTTACATAAATAACACTTAGTGGTGAGATATGTATTTTCATATTTGTTTTTGCTTAAATAGCCACGTGAAAGAACTTAAAGTAATTAATTTGTTAGTTATTTTTCTATAGATGTTTTAAATATGCTTACCGCTAATATTTCATAATTTTTGTAATTCTTAATAATTTGTTAGCTTCCCTTATATGTAATATATATATATTCAATTCTCCTTCTTGAATTGCTTTAAAAGCCAGGAGATGGGAGATAATAGTTAACTTAATTCAAGTTTTACTTATGAATGTATTGACTCTTAAACAAAAGTTAGAATGTGAGTGAATTATTTGCTAGTATGTATAGTATAGCAGATGTACTCCTAGTCTCTGAGGAAGCAGGAAATGACAGTACAGGGAAGTTAACTTTTTGTTTGAGGAATTAACTCTTGAATTGAGGGATAAATGTAATCACCTCCGAGTACCTCCGTTTGTAACATAAAATAACCTTACTGCACCTCAGATTATCTCCTCTACTAACTCGAAGTCTATTCTAACACATCCGTTGCAGGTAGTTTTTCTTTTGCCCCTGCCGAAGCCCTTTTCCTCAGGCCACTAGTGCTATTACGCCAAGTTTATCTGCCAGGGAATATATTTTTGTCTATGTAAGGATATTATAACACAAAACTTTTAAATTTTAGCAGCCAAGTGCTACAGGCACTCGTGTAAAAAGAGGTTAATTACTGCCATTGGCACTCCTTATGCACATTTTATTGTTAAAAATACTATTTTAGCTGAAGGCAGCTTTTATCACTTCTTAGAGAATGTTTAAATAAATACATTACTCTCTGATATGCCAGAAAAAATATACATGCATATCTTAACGTGAAAATTTATATTACAGACCGGAGTCTAAATTTTTATTAGCTGAGATGCCGCACTCCGTAAATAATCTATAATAATATAAGCGAAGTGTGCCCTGTGTCTGTCTGCTGTCTGTCTGTGTGTGTGTGTGTGTGGTATAGGTCCGCCCCCCGTGGCGCAAAAACCTCATATGGCACATTTTTGGAATCAGGTTGACCGGGGGAAAGGTCATAAGCCCATTTATGAGATAAATCCGATCACTTTTTTTTTCTTTTTTTTTTAGCAGCCTATTAGCGAGAATTGTAAAAAAAAAATTGGGGTTTGCGAGAATTGAGGAAACCTTGATGTAGGTGATGGGTAATGGGTGATGAATGGGTGGGGTGAGGGGTAATGGGTGTGGGGTGAGGGGGTGAGTGAATGGGTGGGGGGTGAGGGTGATGGGTGAGGGAATAGGTGGGGGGTAATGGGTAATGGTAAATATAAGCGAAAGTGTGTCTGTCTGTTCTGTCTGTCTGGGGTGGTGTGTGTGTGTGGTGTTTCTGGTATAGGTTCCGCCCCCCGTGGCGAAAATCACCTCATATGGCACATTTTTGGAACCGGGTTGACCGGGGGAAAGGGTTTTTTAAACCCCAATTATGAGATGATCCGATCCCTTTTTTTTTTTTTTTTTAGCAGCCTATTAGCGATAATTGTGAAAAAAAACGTGGGTTCCGAGAATTGAGGAAACCTTGATGTAGGGTGATGGGTAATGGTGATGAATGGGTGGGGTGATGGGTAATGGGTGTGGGGTGTGGGTAGTAAATGGGTGATGGGTGAGAGAATAGGTGGGGGTGATGGGTATTGGTAAATATAAGCGAAAGTGTGTCTGTCTGTCTGTCTGTCTGTGTGTGTGTGTGTCTGGTATAGGTTCCGCCCCCCGTGGCGCAATCACCTCATATGGCAAAATTTTTGGAAACGGGTTGCCCAGGGAAAGGTTTTAAGCCCAATTATGAGATGATTCGATCCCTTTTTTTTTTTTTTAGCAGCCTATTAGCGAAAATTTGTGAAAAAAAAGTGGGTTGCGAGAATTGAGGAAACCTTGATGTAGGGTGATGGGTAATGGGTGAGTGAAAGGGTGGGTGATGGGTAATGGGGTGGGTGATGGGTGAGTGAATGGGTGGGGGGTGATGGGTGAGGGAATAGGTGGGGGTGGGATGGGTAATGGGTGAGTGAAGGGGGTGTGTGGGGATGGGAAAATGGGTGAGTGAATGGGTGGGGGTGATGGGTAATGGGTGAGTGAATGGGTGGGGGTGATGGGTAATGGGTGAGTAAATTTGGGTGGGGGGAATACATACATTTCTACATCAATGATTTCAGGAAAGTTAGAAGGGGCTATCTGGAGAGTCCGTGTTTGGTGGGCCGAAGCCCACCAAACACAGGTGGTGGGCCGAAGGCCCACCACCAATAGCCCCGCAGGAGCTAGCCAAAAAGTCCCCGGAGGGCGGCTTTGCGGCTAGTAGGGTTTATAAATAACAAAATAAATTTAAAAAAATAAATTAATCAACTCTTAAAAGCAGCAAATGCCAATGTCAAGGTTAGTTACTACCATGTGGGGACTCCCAGCACAACATTTTTGGTGAGTTATAATACTATTTGAGTGAAATCAGTTCCTATCACTTTGAGGTGGTATGCAATAAAAACATATGCATATCTTAATGTTGTGATAATTTTTTAGTACCGACCCGGAGTCAGATTTTATTAGCATTACAAGCCGTATCTACTCCCTTAAGTTTAAAGAAGAGGTCTTAAAATATAAATAAAAAATAAAATACTGCCAGTGCTATTACTCACGTTCTCAAGGCCCTGCTGTGTTTTATCTTCACTCCACACTTCGTGTTATTAAGTGACTACGCGGGAGAGTTTGGGAAACGCACTTCTTAATATTTGCAGGGGTATTAACACATTACTAACAGACTTTGAGTTCTTTTTTTTATAATAATTCATGTTTAGATTCTGGTGCAAAGTATTTTACCAGTTTATTGATGACCTTAAGTGCACTGTCCCCTTTTACATTTCTCCTGTTTACCAAACATTCCTCTTTGCTATGTTGTCATGTAAACCCTCCCTTGTATAGGGATTTGTAAGGATTGGCAAAACTGAGAATTGGTATAGATACATAACGATGAACACCAGTTAGGTATACATGTCTTTAAAACAATGCGAGGGCGCATTGTTAAAAGGGGAGAGCGATATTAGCGTACTGGCTATATATTATATGTATGTGTTAATCGATACTAATACAGTATGTCGAGTGTGTGTGTGTCTATACTGGCGCCTAGCTGATGCTGAATATTGCCACCTTTTGATACATTATGCTGACCCAAGCAGCCAAAGCATCCCATCATGATGACGTGGATAACCTGGTCTTGGAACCAAGACGTAAAAACCTCGCTCACTGGCTCACCGGAACAACAGCTTCCGGCAACTTTCGTTATATGCTGCAACTGGCCGGAGAGGGGAACAGAACACTGAGAAGCTACAGGAGACCTTAGCCTTGCGCTCTACTCACGACAAAACCTTTCCCGGGTGTCGTGTGTACCCCACCCCCTGGGGTTTTGGAGTACCTTGTCACGCATTTACCTGTTCCGGCTCTCGGTCTCCTAGACTTAGTTTCATTGGCCGTTACTTAAAAAAACTGCGTGACATTATATGTAAAAACTTCACAAAGTGTACATAATAATAATATATATCTTTGTAGTATATTGTCTTACTCGAATCCCTTTTGGAAATAATAAAAACTTATAAATTACTACGAACCGCTCACCACGTTTAGCCCCTACATACCACTTTATTGATGTTACCTCTGGCAACGAAGCAAGTTTCCAGCCCGTCAAGAGGGCTCATATCGGCAAACACCCTTACAGGTTAGGTCAACCAGTAATCAACATGGAGTGAAAACCCCTTATCCCTAAAAAAAACCATACTAGAAGGGTAACACCAATTAAAACTGGTCTACAAGATAGACAAATTTTTTCTCAAAGTTACAGTGATCATCACCGAGGGATATTTCCTGTAACAAATATCATATTACAAAAATTTTGTCACAACATTTGGGGTTGGGTCTATGCATTTAGTTATCTAGCATAAGAAAAATTGTAAATTTAGGGCTTATAGAACATTAAAGTAAAGGGTAGGGTCTCGGAAAAAAGGTGTATATTGCTAATCTTATTAATACGGCAAATATATGCCCGCAAAATTTAACCGGAAAAATTAGGTCAATGGATGAGCTTGACAGATTCAAAGCAACAGAGTTTCACAAAATCTTTTGGGTTTAAAATTCCACTTTGCTTTTTAAAAATAAAGTATCATGCCATTCAAAATTTTTTTATAGTAGTGTTGCTTTGTGTACAGTACAAAAAGTTAAAATATAATATATAATTGAGAAAAAAATATTTCTGCTGTTTAAAACAGTACATGGCCATTTGCTTTCTAAAAGTGCCACAGGATTCCCCGCACCCTCGTTTAGTTCATTATGATATAAAATACTACAATGATAAATTGGTGTTCATAAAGCCATTGCTTCATTTCATTCTTCCCTCTCGTTTTCAAAAAATGTAAGGGATGATTTAATGTGATATTTTTTTTTTTATCATTGATAAATCATGATTTAAATCAATGATTTAAAACAGTGCTTAAAATAATTTTGATTAAATTAAACAACCGCCGGTTGATGATGTTTTTTTAGTAGTTTCGTAATATGAATGATGCTAATGCAGGGTCAGCAACGGAAAATAATCAATGGGAAAGCTAATAAATTCCCCTTATCATATGGGGCCCCATGTTAAAAGTTGTCTCGCAACACTTTATATGGCGGCGAGTTAAGTTTATGATTTTATTCAGTCCATAATGGCATTTTTTAGGTGTCTACTGTTTTCTAATTTACAATATGACAGATGACAGAATAGTCTATATGGGGAGGTTACGGAAGGAACTGAGAAAATGGTTTTGGGTGTAGTGTAATAGCCTCCAAAATTTAAAGTAAAAGGATTCAGCTCTATTTTGGGAAGAAATACACAAGGATTGTGTAGATATAATCGACTATGCGTGGATAGGAATTTAATCTTAGGAATATAAAACTGGGTTTAATTACAGGAGACAACGACGCAGAAGATTTTTAAATATAATTCCCGAATAACTTTCTAAGCCTAGCAATCAAGGAGCCTATAGAGGAGATAATATCTAGATGTTATTACTGACAAAACAGGGGAAAATTAGTTACTGAGGTGGAGGTTGGGGACAGTTGGCTAACAGCAACCCTTATGAAAATCAGATTTTTTTGTAAAATGGGAAGGGAAAGGGGAATATAGGTGTTAATAAGCAAAGATACCTGAACTCAGAAAGGCCCAATTATGCAGGATTAAGAAGACACCTGAGGGGATTAACTGGGGGTGTAAGATAGAGGGTAATGAGTGTTCCAAGGTCAGCGCGGTGAAAAGCTGGGAAAGGCCAATTATGCAGGAATAAGAAGAAACCTGGAGGGTTAACGTGGTTGTGGGATAGAAGGGGAAGGAAATGTTTAAAGGTCGCGCGGAGACAGCTGGAAGTGAGGTCGGTCGGATGAGGATTATACAAATATTTTAAGGAATTTAATTGCAGGACAGAAAAACAATATTTCCCATAGGGCGATAAAATCAAGAGAAAGGTGACCCGAAATGGATGACAACGGTTTAAAACACAACATTGGAGTAAAAAGAAAATGTACCTTTAAATTCAAGGCGGACAGGTGTGCAAAGAAAATCATTGATGGCGAGGACAGTGAAGAGATTAACAAGATAGCTAAAACAATTATGAAAATTAAAATCGCTTTGGCAGGCAAAAACGACCCTAAAAGGGGGTTCTATCAGATTAATAAAACGAAGGAACAAGGAAATTATATTTTCGGGGCCGTTAAGATTATAGCAGGGTGAGGTCTTAAATACGATGAGGAAAAGTGTTAAAAATTAAAAGATTATTTCTTAAGTGTTTTTACTCGGAGGATACACAGTCAATACCGGGAAATTGAAACGAAGTTAAAGGAAGCAATGAGGGAAACTCAAAAATATTGTGATAACTACAAAATGTGGGAAAAGGGGATAGATTAAATAAGAATTTTTAAGTCGCCAGGACCAGATTAAGTGTATCCAGAGTGTAAAGTTTAAAGCAAAAGAGGTGTTAGTGCACTTTTAGGAAATCGGTTGAGATAGGCGATGTGCGATATTGTGGAGAAGGAAATGTAGTCCTCATATTTAAAAAGAGAGACAGAACTAAAATCAAATTATCGCCCGTTAGTTAAACGTCAGTGGTAGAAAATTTGGAATAATTATGCAAAAACCATGAGAGCAATTTGAAAAACATAGTTGATTAATGATTGAACAACATGGATTCACCAAGGTAATGGATATGATATAATATACCTGGACTTAGTAAGGCATTCGCAAAATACCACACGAGCGACTCTTAATTAAATAAGGTTAATGCTCATGAAACAGATGGGAAGGTTCTTCGTTGAATCAAAGCTTTGCTAAGTGATCGGCAACAAAGGGTTACAATTAATGGTTCTTAATCTGAATGGGGACTGGTGACAAGTGGAGTTCCACAAGGGTCTGTTTTGGGTCCATTACTATTTTTGATTTACATCAACGACTTGGATAGTGATATTAGCAGTGATATCAGCAAGTTTGCTTGCTGATGATACTAGGGTAGGTAGGATTATTGGATCACAGTCTGATGTAAACATATTGCAGGGAGACTTAGATAAACTTAATGAGTGAGTAGTCAGATGGCTGATGGAATTTAATATTGATACGTGAGCGTTATGAATGTTGGTAGAAAAAACACTGGTAATAGATACACAATAAGCAATGTATCGCTGAAAAGATCAGAAGGTGAAAAAGATCTTAGAGTGAGGGTGAGCCCAGACCTCCGACCTAGGAAACAATTTATTCAAGCTAGAAATAGAGCTAATAGAGTGTTAGGATTTATTACCAGAAGTGTTAAAAGTACAAGTGCGGAAGTTATTCTAAAGCTTTATCTGGCTCTAGTCAGACCTCACCTAGACTATGCGGTTCAGTTTTGGTTTCCATATTACAGGATGGATATAGCCTTGTTAGAATCAGTGCAGAGAAGGATGACCAAAATGATACAAGGGATGCGTAACTTTAGTTATAAGAAGAGATTGAAGCTTTTAAAGTTACTCACTCGAGAGACGCAGAGTAAGGGGCGATCTGATAGAAGTTTATAAGTGGATAAAGGGATTTAATAAAGGAGAGGTAGGAACAGTTCTTACGGCTATTAACCAGGGTAGAACAAGAAGTAACGGATTCAAGCTGGAAAAGCATAATTTAAAAAAGAAAGAAAAAAAATGGTTCATAAATAGGGTGGTGAATGATTGGAATAGACTCAGTAGACAGGTAGGTAGTTAGTGCGGAGTCATTAGGGAGCTTTAAAAGAGGGCTGGATAGGTTCATGGATGGGGATGAAAGGTGGATGTAGGTAGTGTTAGGTAACAGGAACTGCCACGTGTAGGCCTCAAATCCTCTTGTAACTCCCTTATTTTGTTATGTTCTTATGTAATATTATAGAACAAACATTTGCAAAGATAACAGTGTATACAGGGTGTAACACGAGTTTCTGCAAATATTGATACAGGTGAAAGAACATGTAATTCTAAGCACAAAATATTCTATAACCATATGCTTTTGGAAGCTTCCTTTAGACGTGAGATGAAGTTAGACAAATTAGCGTGGTCAGTAATTTCACCATGGCAGGCGGTTGCCGCTCGGTGACATTTTGAATGATTTAATCATAATGTTTACTAGTAATGGAGCCTTACATTATCTTATAACAATACAATTGGTATTAATGGACATGTTATTACTAAATAAGCAGTACATGAGAACAGCAGGGCTGTAATAAACAATACTGTAAAAGGCTAAGTGGCAAAGCGTCGGGGCGGGGGAGGAAGGAGGGACTAGGCTGCGAGGCCTCACGCCGATCAGCTGAGTCACGTGTTCCATCCTACCCCTCCCTGACACGATGTCATGTAGCCTTTTACAGTATTGTTTATTACAGCCCTGCTGTTCTCATGTACTGCTTATTTAGTAATAACATGTCCATTAATACCAATTGTGTTGTTATAAGATAATGTAAGGCTCCATTACTAGTAAACATTATGATTAAATCATCTGGTCTTTTCGTTTTAATTTTACGTCAGCATAGGTTTGCATCATCATCCCCAGCATCATCTCCAGCAAACTGCACCCGTCAGTTGTAGTGGTTACCCCGGGTTTGATGAGCGTATAATGCGGGTGTGAGGATGAAACACACTCTGGGTTTCATGTCTCTTGTTGTAGTGTTACGCTCCTACCGAGATGCGTAAAACTGGAGAGAAGGAGATGTTCTACGCCAAACTCGACTCTGTTTTAGACCAGTGTCCTCCTCGGGACACACTCATTGTCTTGGGCGATTTAAATGCTACTACTGGCACTGTGAGAGATGGCTACGAGTTATTTTGTGGTCCCCATGGCTCCGGTACAAAAAACACCAACGGGTTCTCTGTTTCTGAATTTTGCAAGATCCAGAAGGTTGAGAATTGAGGTTCTTGGTATCAGAGACCAGAGCTGCACCGCTGGACATGGTATAGTAATGCCGGAGGGGTAGCAAAGGAGATCAAACCACATCCTCGTTAGTACTCGTTGGAGGATCCCCCAGAACTGCAGGGTTTACCGGAGTGCTGAGTTCTTTGGAACAGATCACAGATTTGTTGTTGCTACACTTAAGCTTCATGTCAAGTCTAGAAGAATCTCAAGAGGTAACCATACTGTTTCATCTTGAAAAACTGAAGGACTTGACATGTGCTCATGGAGTATGCGGTGGCAGTCTAAAATCGGTTTGATGTGCTCGGTGCTCTGGGGGACCCTGTAGAACTGTGGGATACCTTCAAACGTGAAACTCTACAGGTGCCAAGGGTGTATTGGGGAGCGCCCGAGGTCAAGGCGTGGTTTTGTCTCGACGGAGAAGCTGGAGAAAATCGAGGAGAGTCGCACTGCCAGGCTGGCTGGGAACCGGGACCAGCACAGGGCTCTGTCACGCCGGACTAGAACCCTCCTGAGGAGAGACAAGGAGAGGTATGTCAGGAGTCTCGCTGAGGATGTCGAGGGTCATTTGAACGCTAATGACCTTCCGACCCGCCTACCGAGCCCTGAAGAAGCTCCGTTCCAAGTCTCCTTCTCGGGCGAGTGCTATTCGAACAGCAGATGGGCCCCCTCGTGTCGGACAGGGATGGGCAGAGGTCTCGTTGGGCTGAGTACTTTGGGCAGCTGTTCACGGTGGACCCTCCAACTGAGCAGCTTCACACCACTGGGTTACAGGCAGTGGATGCCGATCCTCCCATTGACGAAAGCGCACCCTCATTTGACGAAGTCAGAGAGGCTGTAGCAAAGTTGAGGGGTGGAAAGGCAGCTGGTGTTTGTAATATCAGTGCGGAGCCCTCAAAGCTGGGAGTGAGGCCCATGATCCGCGGGTTGCATGCTTCCTGACTGCCGTGTGGCAATCGGGTACCATTCCTCCTGACTGGAAAAGGGGGCTGGTCGCCTATTGGAAAGGGAAAGGGGACCGTCAGGACTGCAACAATTACCGCGGTATTACACTGCTCAGCGTACCAGGCAAGGTGCTTGCCCATCTATTGCTGAAACGGATTCGCATCATCTGGTGAAGCATCGGGAGACCTCAGCAGTCGGGGTTCACGCCTGGTAAGTCAACAACGGACCGTATCCTAGCGCTCGTGTCCTGGTGGAACGCGACGTGATTTTTCGACAGGGGATGCTTGCAGCCTATGTTGATCTCAAGAAGGCGTTTGACTCAGTGCATCGTGAGTCATTTGGGATCTTCTGCGATTCGAGGGATTCCTGCAAGGCTATTGTTTGATAACGGGTTTTTGTATTCTGGGACTGAGAGTGCTGGAAGTGTGGGGCAGGTGTATCCAGCTTTTTTCCTGTGAATACAGGAGTGAGGCAAGGATGCGTCCTTGCCCCATAAATTTTCAACGCTTGTATGGACTGGGTATTGGACAAGGTTGTAGATCAAAGTGATTGTGGAGCATCCGTCGGCAACACCAAAATCACTGATTTTGTTTTGCCGATGATGCAGTAATCTTTGCTGAGTCGCTGGAGGTCCTGGTGAGGCTCTCGAGGCGCTGCACGAGGAGGCAAAGCCTTTGGGATTTGAGGTCTCCTGGTTCAAACCAAGGTCCAGGTGTTTGGAGACTTACTAGATGAAGCAGTACAGTCTGTTCATGCGTGTGGCGAGGACATTGAGATCTTGGAAAGTTTTACATCCCTTTGGGTTTAGCGCAGTCCATAATGGACGGCGGGTCACGCAAGAAGCCTTACGGCGGATTGGCATAGCCCACGGTGTTATGGGACTCGCTCAGTGGGAGTATTTGGGCGTTGTCGGTACCTGTGCAGAAGGACAAAGATCCGGATCTTCAAGTCGCTTGTGATCCCTGTCTTACTCTATGGTGTGAGACATGGACACTAAATAGTGACTTGAAGAGACGCATCAATGCCTTTGGTAATAAGTGTCTTCGCAGAATCATGGGGTATCGCTGGGATGATTACGTGTCAAATCAGCGATTGCCCCGTGAGACTAAATCGAGGCCTATTACCTGCATAGTCCGTCAGCCCCAACTTCGGCTATATGGGCATCTTGCACGCTACCCTGAAACCGATCCTTCCCATCGGGTTGTATCTGTAAGAGCCCAATCCGGGCGTGGAGGAGGCCAAGGGGGCGCCCACAAGGCTCGTGGCGGGGGGCAAGTTGATGTTTCTTGTCGAGAGCTGCTTGGTTTTGGAAAGGAGCCTGCATGGGAACTCGGCGTGGTGACCCCCGGGAGTGGCTTTCGTAGGGTGGGCGAGGCGACGCGCCCCCCGGCGTATGCCCCCAATGATTGATTGATAGGTTTCGCCAGTCATTACAGAAGCAGCCTTCACACCAATACCCAAATGCTTGTCTGCATTTACACATTTGGGCCCAGCAACAACACCGCTGCTACACGGGACCAGAGCATCATGGTCTCCATATGAAAATGGAGAGTGTACTTTGAGCCAGTTGAGGAAGGTCTCATAGTCTTTAGCATCTCTGGCTGTACTGCTAGCACGCAGATCTACGTGTTGGTCAGATGTGTGGACTGTGGACTGCAGTGAAACATTCCAGGCATCGCATATTGATGCATCTGGGCATAGCATGCACCCATTTATTGAGTGTGCTATCGTAATTCCTCGACCACGAGCCATACCTCCGAATTCTTCAGCAACCCCCATCAATTCTTTTTCCCAATAGTCTGGTTCGCTGAAGTTTCCACTCCAGAATTTGTCTGTTTTTCGGATGGTGAAATCCCATGCTCGGTGAAGTCGCAGTAACTGGTCTGGAGACATGATATCACTTAGCCCTTTCATCTGGTCAAGGTAGAGGCGGGCAGACTTTGCATATGCAAGGTGGCCAGCAGCATGGAACAGGGGATCATTTCACTGAGGGTTTATGGAGATGTAAATCCCAATCTCCTGTGCGTTCTGCTCGGATAAAAACATCTAATAAGGGACACTTGTTTCAAATATTCAACCCAAAGCTTTCCAGTTCGACTTTGGACGGCAGACTCTTTCATCAGATCATCCATGATCTGTGTGAGCTGTTGGACACATATATCATTTTCCACAGAAGCAGTGGCGCATTCTCCACTCAGCAGATCTGTGTGTACAGCCTGGATAGAGTGAGATTAACATTACAAACATCCAGGTGTCTCCAGTAAGTTGGACATGATGGCTACCGACGACAGAGATGAGCGCGAAGTGCGCGAGCATATGCATGCCCGGTCATCATATGGATTACAGTATTTGGAGCATAAACAGTCTTCCATAGATCTTCCAAACCACTACCACCCATCACATATCCAACTGATCCCATGTATGACATGAGTAGGTGAAAACCTCCAAGTCTAATGACAATGTTGTTTAGCTGTGCATGGGATGATTTAACAATTTCAGCTGCTTTTATATAGAGGGGTTGATCGAACGTAACAGGACAAACACCAAGCCCATGCTCTTCAGCTAGTTTCTGTGCAAAACACAGAGCAGAGTATATGGTGTCAGGCTGAGAGGGGTCCTGGTTAACGAATGGCAGGATCTGAATCTTACTTCTCTCATGAGTATCTCCCCTCACAGCACATTGCATAAAACCGCTGCATGATGGACAGTCTGACACATAGATACCTAGAGAGAAACTTGCTATCCAGACACTATCCAAACATTTGGACAATTTCAATAGGGGTGGGGGATCCTTTGGAGGTTCAAGGGGCCCGACAATGATCGACTTGAACCCAAAGGGTGGCTAGGTTTCTTGTACACTTTGATTGGGACTTTGCCAAATTGACCTGTTTGTGAAACACAGTCTCTTTAGTAGAACGGGGAATAAACAGACTGGATTGTCTGCTCCCCTAGAGGGGTAACAAATGAAAATACCACCCATAACATGCCAGATACCAAGACCTGTGAGGGTTCTAACATTGATGTCAGCATTATCAAATATAAAATTAACAAAAAACCTTCCGATCATAAAATTTGTTCACCGTAAGCAGTGCATCATATAGACGTTGAACCTCCCTATAATCATCAGCAAATGACATACTACTCAATATATCTACTAGTTCTCGAGACTCATACTTGCGATTGATATAAACAGATATTGCTAGCAATATTGGAGACACAAATGATCGAGGTCGATTATGCCGTGTGCAAGTGCTGTACGGCGGCGTTCACAGCCGACACTCTTGTCAGATTTTGATTTGATTATACCACTCAGTAGTCGTTTCAAAGAGTCAGGCACCATTTTATCACTGTCTTGCAATTGTGTCATTGTCGGGTATTCAGAGTTAACATATGCTACAGACTTTACATCATCTTGTATGATTGCAGCTGCCATATCTATGATTGAATCTTTGTCATGTTACTGGACTCATAATTACTTCTAAGGATGTGGTTACTTTAAATCTAAGAAAGTATATATGGTCTTTTTTCCAATATCACAAGTCCGAACAATGTCCTGCCCGAAACATTCCTCCAATTTTGTCCTACCCCTTTTGGGGTTGTAGCCCTCTTCTCCATCTAAATAGTCTTTCCATCAAAGTCAAAAGTTCTGCAAGTGAATATTGACTTTCATCATTGTCGCGAAATAAATTGGCACAACTTCGGGAAATGCCGCGTGTTTTGTGCATTGACGGGTTTGGGCCCCGTTGATATCCATCACGGGTATTCTCGCTTGGAAATTGTTTCCCAGCATAGAAAGAACTAAACAGTCATGGTGGTACTTGACTTCAGCAGCAATAAAATTAACTCATTGGATACGCGAAGTCAAAAAGCATCTCCCCAATCATCATGGCGATCGCCAGCTTTCTAAAATTACGCTTTGAAGGGTGGCTTTTGTCATAGCATCATGTGCCCGTACCCGAGGGTTTGCGGGGTATCTTTGTTTCTACATTGTAGTCTATTACAGTCTTTGCACAATAGAGACAATCTTCTTTTATATTGAAAACTCGAGTTCTTGAACTAATTTGAAGATGATGTGCCCCAATCAGAGTCCAATGGCTCTTTTTCCCCTTTTCCTTTTGTAAGAAGTAATACTGTATGGTGAAGTATTGCGACGACATTTACCATGGACTGGGACTGGCAATTGTGACCTCTTCCTCTAAAATACAGACGGCAAACCATCTTCTTCTTTCAATGCTGGCTCGTAGGAGTCCCTAAAGGGCCCTTATCATGGACCTCTGCACGATCGGATGTGATCGCTTACCGCATGTGGGAAAAATGCAAAA
Source organism: Chionoecetes opilio (assembly GCA_016584305.1). NCBI lineage: Eukaryota > Metazoa > Arthropoda > Malacostraca > Decapoda > Majidae > Chionoecetes > Chionoecetes opilio. The sequence continues at coordinate 22,532 of JACEEZ010021052.1, forward strand.
CTCGGCCACCCATGACAGCACCTGAAAAACGAGAAAATTATTATTATTATTATAATATACTATTAATTATAATTTATGCTAATTACACTCACATTATTATAATATACTAGTATTACACTTTATGCTAATTATTTTAACTCAAATGAACATGGCATGGGTCCACTGTAAAAAGTTGCCAGTTATGCGATTTTGGTATTTTAAAACCTTTTATCGCAAATTGTTAAAAGCGGCCATCTTCAATTCTGAAAATGCCACCGGGTTGAATTTGCAGAACTTTGCACAGTGGACATGCTTATGGTTTTCTGGAGCTCCCTGAAAAAATCAGCCTTCTACCATTTTTTCTAGGTTTTCGTTAAATTTTTACTAATGCTCACTGTACTATTTTGTCCTCCTCTACGGTCATCCGATCGAGGGCACAGGGCTCGCCACGTCAAAGAGGTCCTCAGGTCCCCCTTGAAACATTTCCCTTTCACCGGGCGGTCTCGGATGCCCGTTTCGATGTTTTTGGAGGGACTCGTATTGGCCACAGGCTGAGGAGCTTCTCCTTGGCGGTCGGAGAGCGGAGGTCGGGATCCCGGCCCTCCCCCAGATCAAGAGGACTGCCTCTTATTGTTCTATAATATCACCTCCTTGGCGGCCACGGGTTTGGTCTTCTTCTCGATTCCGTGATGGAAGTAAAACTTGCGGAGCAACCTGCCCTTTAGAGGGCACCCTGGCACGTGTTATCTCACTTTCAAGGTGCCCAATAAAGCCACAATTGCACGCTCCCTTGTAGAAGTCAGCATGCACCTGGGGGAAGAAAAAAAAGACTAAACTTTAGGGGGGAGTTGCAAACATAGTCCGATCGGCACGAAAGTTTGCATGGAATGTCTAACAGGAAGTGAAACAAAGATCGATATCATGCCCGTACATTACACAACATTTTTATTTGCACTAGGTTTTTGGACCACCCTACGGTGCTTATGCATTCTTTGCTTCTTGGCTTGTGTGTGTTTGTGTATAGTGTACATATCAGATGGCTGCTTATGCATTCTTTGCTTCTTGGCTTGTGTGTGTTTGTGTACAGTGTACATATCAGATGGCTGCTTATGCATTCTTTGCTTATTGGCTTGTGTGTGTTTGTGTACAGTGTACATATCAGATGGCTGCTTATGCATTCTTTGCTTATTGGCTTGTGTGTTTGTTTTACAGTGTAATATCAGATGGCTGCTTATGCATTCTTTGCTTATTGGCTTGTGTGTGTTTGTGTATAGTGTATACCATTCCAGATTGTTGTTTTTTAATGCATTGTTTTTAGGGTGTAGTGCCTTTAGGAGGTGCAACCATTTCAACCTACCGTGTGGGATTATATGCTTGCAGTGCTTATATGTGCCTTGCACGTGACGTCACAGCCCTTGCTGTGCAGGCGAAAAACGCGGGAAATGCGAGCTGGAGGACCAACAAACTCCACTTGCCGCCCGTGTTTGCCAGCTTATGGTAATTTTCCCCAACTAAATATATGTTTATCAGTATAAAAGGTATACTGTCATCCTCGGAAATGTTTGTTCTGTAATATTATCAAATTAAAAACCGTAAAACACGCTAAATAAATGCCATGATGAGACTCAAGAAATATGCATGAATTTAAATTTTTCTATTAAACTCTTCGCCATTTAATTTTTTGCGGGGAAACTTTTTACATGGAGAATATCAATAGAAGCGGAATTCCATTAGCTTTCCATTGATATATTTCGTTATCTGATAAATGAATTAGCAGCAGCATGCATAAATTAGCGTTAACTAAATAAATAACATCATGAAATCTGGTATTTTTTCCCGATTGATGGTGTTATTTATTGTGCATCTCTGGTGTTGTGTTGTCATCTCTGTGCATCAAATGCGTGCCATATCAACATGCATTCCAAGTTTCATTTTTTTTTTATATTGAACCTCTTAAAATCCTCCATGCCAAACCAGGTGGTTGTCTGTGCACACATGTGTGAAAAGATTGTTAGACCAGTGGGGTGCATTGGAGATGTATTTCACAAAATTGTCATTTAGTAACCCAACCCATGTATATGATTATATGATATGTATGATTATATGATTGTTACTTGCCTTAAAAAAAAAAAAATTACCCGAGCCTACCTTGAATTTCTGCAATACAGCTTGTAGTCAGCTTCACCGTGTCATGCCGTGGGAATTGCGTGCCAAATGCGATTTTATTGTTTAAATGCCATTTATAGGGTGTTAATAAACAGAAAAACTTGTGGGCAATTTTACTTTTGGGAATTTGGGTTTTTGTGGGGGGCTTAAACGGGGGGTTTCTGTCATTTCGCAGTTTATCGCCCCAAATGGAAAGCGCTAATATTGTTATAACTATTTTTATTTTCTAGAATTTTTAATCGGAAAATTATGAAAAAAATCAGGTGTTTTCCCCATATCATTATTTATTTATGTACCAAATATTTAGTTGATATCTGGAATAAATTTTTGATGGATTAACAAATATGTTATTGTTAATGCAAAATCGGTGGAACCACGATATCCACCGTTCTTTAACTAGGTTAAGATTTTGTCCATTCAGCACCTTTGATGTCTCCTACTATAAAACAATTCTAACTAAATATGTACAATAAAAGAAGCTAGGCCTAATCGATGATAGTAACTTAACACTATTTTATGAAGTATGTTCTTCCCAGATAAGTATCCAATGCAGAAATAAGTCATCCCTGACTAGAAGATTTTAACAACCTCCGCACCAGTTAGTGTCCGGAATTGTTTTTTCTTTTGCTACATTATTAGGCATATACTATGTATGATATTTGGGCGATATGATTGTGTATGTTTATATATATAAGAAAAAAAATTATGATAAAACATGTAATATTCATGACATGACTTCAAACAATGATTTCAAAAAAAGGAAATAAAAAATACTTTTTTGTAATCATCACACATTCATACCACCTTTTACCACCAGTAATTACTCCACTCAACATCTAGATGAATACTAACAAAAAGACTAAATGAATGTAAAATCTTAAATGAATCTTATGGGGGCATTTACTGATCTTAAAACATTGCTAACTGATTGGCTAATGTCATCTTCGTCACAAATACTGTAGTCTTTCACGTTTCCACAGTCGGTGCATTTTCAAAAATGCTGTGCATGGCGGGCGATTTTTTGGCATGAACAGTTCACTTTCTCTTTGCACGCACCTTTGCACCACACCTAACTAGTTCAAGTACGGGACGTGGTGCTGGCTTTTTGAGACATTTTACTGGTATAAGGTTTTTGTCGTCATTTAGTTTCCATCCATTGCCCCCTGGGGGCAGGTTCTTTGGCCTTGGGTCTTGGTAGGGTTTTTTCTCTTTGGGCATCAGGTTGGCACGTTGTACGTGAGGTTTCAGAGTGCTTCGCGTCGGTGGAAAGCTTGAACAGCTCCATCGAAGATTGGCAATGTGACTCACAAACTTTTGCTGGAGTATACACTGCAGACGAATCTCGACATTGACAACATCAGCTTCAGGAAGACTGTCTGAAAATCCAAAGATCTGGAAAGTCTTGATAATCTTGCTGCTCGAAGGTAGTTGCAGGAACTTGGTTATCCACGCTTTCTTCGATATACTGAAGAACTTTCCACCTCAATCCGCGCCAGTGAAGTTGTGCAGTCCTATCAAAGCCTTTGATTTCTCCGTTTCCAATCGCAGTGCACCTTTTCCCTTTTATGTCAATTGTCCGGAAGAACTTCGCTCTGCCAGTTAACATCTTCAATTGTCCTGGGATGGTGTGGTTGGCAACAAGATATATATCAACAACAAGAACACATCTGTGTCCGGGGACCACACATACATGTCTCGCGTTGACGTTCCTTGTCTTGCTGCATCGATGACATGAAGCGGGATCTGGGTGTCAGCTTCCTCGTGATTGTGAGTGGACATATTCTGACTGATGATGTTGTTTGCATTGCTGTATGCTGATGACCCATACACAACAACAAGGCCTTCGTTAATTCCAGAGAAATTTCTTCAGCAATCGTTTCCCAAGAAATTTGTGGGCTGGGACTTTGGTGTCTACATGAGATAAGCAGAAGCTTCATAGGAAAATTGCGTATGTTCATCGCGTCTTGTATTATGAACTTTACTGGTTTGTCTGAGCCTGCTCGCTTGGAACGTGTTTTTCTTCATAGATCCCGTTATATAGCGGTCGAAGATGATCGTCCAGAGGTCGTCTGAAGTCGGAGCTATCCACACTAACATCTTTTCAGTCAAAGTTGACAGAAACTCATCATTAACATCATTAATACTTAGAACAGCACCAGACGGGGAGCGAAAAAAATTTTACTGCATTACAATTTCAATGTCACACATATGCTTTGGGGATATTATCATCGACCCCAGTACAATCAAATCTGAAGAATAGCATTTGGGGTTCAACATTTTGTAAACAATCTCTGTGATACCACATTTCATATGCAGCGGCATCACCAACTTCATGCAACAGTGACAGGTTTGCTCGGGCTTTGTCGTCACGTGTGTTCGCTTTATGCCCACAAACCGGGTCCCCATCGTATCTGTCAGGACAAGATGCAACTCTCCATCTGTCGGATTGTCACAGAGAAACGCACAGGACTTGGTCTTTGGCTCCATTGGGCGACACCTGCGAACACGTCTGACAGAACCTCATCATGTGCCAAGGATGGACGTCCGAGTTTAGCTAGTCGCATTTGTGATTCACTAGATGATGTTTCACAAAATCTCTTTTCGGCTCTCCAGCCATACCTTTGTGACTACGAGTTTGTAACAGTCTTTGTGGTAATGGATGTTTTCCGTATCAGATGCAGACAACTTTGACAGATTTTCAGCCAGAGGTGCATACTGCGTTTTCTCCATACTGTGCTCGCTTCTCGGCAAAGTTCTTTATGTTTTCCAATGAATCTGATGTAACATTCTGTACAAAGGCGTAGCCCTTCCGCTTTCCTTTATCGCAAATGATGCAGGTGAGTGAGTTCATGTCACGTCCGTTATAGTTGAAAACTCAAAAAGGCCTCGCTTCGAAACGGGTGAACTTCTTCATAAGTGCATATCTGGAAATACATAAACAAAATTTTCAAGTAAAATATTACCCGCATCCGTTCGAACATTCAAAATCAATATGGTGTAGGCACATATAGTTAATTGGCATCATCACTGGAAAAAAAGAAAGAACCAATTTTAAAATCTTAGCTAGTCCACAAATTGCTAAAGAAAGATTGGACTCGATTTGACGGGTTCGACTCGGAATTTCTCAACGAACAAATGACTGCATAGAATATTTTAATTTACTGTAATTCATTAGCTTTGTGAGTTATTTGTTTCGCATCCAGTTAATTAGAATCAGTTTATTATAGGTTTCTGACAAAAATCGTAGCCCCAGTTCAGAGACGGCAGATATCGTGGTTCACCGACTCTGCATGTACAAATAACATATTTGTTAATCCATCAATAATTATTCCAGATATCAACTAAATATTTGGTACATAAATGATTGATGATATGAGGAAGACACCAGATTTTTTTCATAAAATTCCTATTAATATTTTAAGAGATAAAAATAGTTATCAATATTAGCACTTTCATTTCGGGCGATAACTGCGAAATGACGGTAGCCCCCTTTAAGCCCCCACAAAAACCCAAATTCCCAAAAATAAAATTGCCACCCAAGTTTTTTTGTTACTAAGACCCTATAGATGCCATTTAAACAATAAAACCGCTTTTGGCACGCAATTCCCACGGGATCACATTTCAGGTACACGGCGAACCTGACTATAACCAATCCATCCATCGGGTACTGCTACTACATAGCCCACGTGTGTGTATGTAATACAGTTTATGTTATAAAGTGTGTAAAAATGTGGGTTACGGTGTGCACGTTGCACACAGTTGCCGTGCACATAACTGTTTTTGGCATTTTTGGAGCACTACAACTTTGCTGCTGTGACTTTTCCCGTATCTATACGGGAAGTGTTATTAAAAAAACTTCAAAACTGTTCTATGACTGGCAGGGTTCTGTGAAAAAAAAATATAGAACAATTATTATTGTTCTTCGCAAGATGTACAATTGGTATTGAGATCATTTTAACGTCTGTAGGACAATATAACTACCAAATTTTTGGCAGCTTAAAAATGTCAGAACACTACCTTTATTGTGTTACCCAATTTTTTACTATGAAACTATTGACCCTAGACCAAAAATGACATGAATATTTTTTGTTAAGCTCAACAAGATCTACCTTAAGCATCTATCCGTTTCTTTTTTGCTAATGCAGATTTTTAGATATAACCGTTTTTATATTTAGCGCCTCCTTGTGCCGTTCAATGACCAGCAGCTTATTGATGCACCATACATCTATCTTTTATCCGTCTAACATATTGTTATGTCTTGACGGAGACCTTGTCTGCAGGAATCGTATTCCACTTTGAAAAATGTTAATTTCTTATTCACAAGAGTTTTACGCATGTATGCAATTTTCCCTTGATTTCTGGAATATTTATTTTCGGGTAATATGACCTAAAAACAAACTTAATTCGGTCAATTATCAATGGAATTTAAATTTGCTTATACCACAGGGAAGTCTGTTGAAATCTGATTTTTTTTTGCACTCCATAACGTTTTCTCGTAGCTAATACGGTTCTAGAGATATTATGGGGAAACATTGTTCCCTTTTATTTTCCGCAGCCTCGTACTACATTCCAAGGCTAATTTTTTTTTTCCGAACAATGGCGCTTCTTCAGTCTCTCAGTTTTCGCTCGGAGATTAGACGTACGCGTGCAAGCTCTCTTGAAAGTCAGTTAGAGGGGACTTTATGAGACGAAAAGCTTTTTGACTTCACCTTATAATTATTTTAAATTTGTATTATTTATATAAATATATCACACCTGTTGCGTCTTAGGCTTTTATCTTTCTTGAGGCCTCAGGTGGTTGGGCCCATATGTTATTACATAAATGTTAATACATAATTAGCGTTAACTAAATAAATAACCTATCAATCGGGAAAAATTACCCGATTTCATGATGTTATTTTTTTAGTTAACGCTAATTTATGCATGCTGCTAATTCATTTATGACTAAACGAAATATATCAATGGAAAGCTAATTAAATTCCGCTTCTATTGATATTCTCCATGTAAAAAAAAAATACGCAAAATATTAAATGGCGAAGAGTTTAAGTTAATGCATATTTCTTGAAAGTCCCCTAATGGCATTTCTTTTGTGTGTTTTACGAATTTTTTTTTAATGATATTATAGAACAAACATTTCCGAAGATAACAGTATATCTTTTATACTGATAAAAAATTATATGGTAGGTAAACTTGTACGGGAAGCGGAACGGGTGGGTCGAAAATGGTGTGCGTCACGGACTTGTATCAGTATCCATACTTGTCATCAGTATCATACATGTATCAGTTCCATAATGTAGTTATTTTCACTATATATATTATTATTTATATATTAATAATTATATAAATATTAATATAATATATTTATCCCCTTCGGCATGGCTATTATCCAACATAAGTTTATTTAAGTTAACGCTGACTAAGTCTCTTATATGAATTAGGTACATAAAAATTTAAAACATAATCTTTTTTCAGTATGAGAGTCTCAGGTGCCAGGCCAGAGATGCCCATGATGAGGTGCCCCTTTCCCTCACCACCAGCACCAACACGGCCCGCCAGTGCTGCAGTAGGCTTTGCCTCCCACCGGGAGCATCCCCAAGAGCCTCACGCCCACCCTACCGCACCAGTAGCATGCCTGGAACTACTGCAGGTAACATTATATAACTACATTATGTGCTATATGAGTCAGATTATATCTCAAAGGTTTAAAAGCTATGTACTCTCATGCATGACATGAGTGTTTGGGGTTGGCATTGATGAGGGTGGTACATATTAACCCCATAACACCTTTAGATTCAATTTTTATTCTCGTTTATTCATACATGTTACTTATTTCCTTAATCATAATCATGATTTTACATAATATTATGTACTTTTACTATTTAAGATTAACATTTTATGTGTTTTAGGGGTACGTGAACTCGTGACCGAGTTCACACGCTCCCAGGAGGAGACACAGGGCATGCTGCGGGAGCTCCTGGCCGTGCAGAGGGAGGTGGCTGCCACCCAGAAGGAGCAACTGGCGGTGAAGAAGGAGGAGGTTAGGGTGAAGAAGGAGGAGGTTCGACTTCAGCGGGGGATGTTTGAAATCATGCGGGAGGGTGTCGAGGCAATGAGCGAGCTTGCTGCCAGGTCTATACCTACAAGACCATAGATCCTCACCTCACCCCTCTCTCACCCTTCACTCACCCTTCCCTCACTCCTCTCTCTCTCTCCCCGCCAGAGACATGCGAGGACCGTGCACGGGCTCGCCCGTGCACCTCAGGGTGCCTCACCATGTTGCCTGCCTTAAGTGCCTTCCGTATTTAGGATTTAGTTAGGATTAGGTTTATCTATTTAGTAAGTAAGGCCTTACTTAGGGTTAATAATTTAGGATGTAGTAGTTAGTTGGGATTAGGTTTTTCGGATTTAGTAAGGCCTTACTTAGGGTTAGGAATTTAGGATTGAGGACTTAAGTTTGAAATAAGATTTTAGGATTGAGGATTTATTTATTGAGGATTATTATTGAGGATTGATTAATTATATTTGAATTCTATTAGCTATGACAATGTAGGGATATATTTTACAACTTGAAGGAATGATGTTTGTCGTACTTTCAACATTCCAAAGTTTAGATGCAATGTAATGTCTGGCGGTGGTGTTCTCGAGTCCCGAGTTTGATCTTCGCAGGCCAAAAAACTTTGTGCATTCTTCGAGCGACCAAAGATTAAGGTTAAGTATCTCACACGGGTGCATACTATTAATGAAGTTTGTTTAGGTTACTCTGCCATATGTAATCATGTTAATAACAGATGCTTAGCAACATTTATATTACTGCATTACATGCTATACTAGTCCGAATATATTCGCAAGTTGAAATAGCTATAGTAAAAATATATTAATATAAGGATATATTTCTCTATTGTGCAGGATATATTTTTCCACATATCATTCCGCATATTTGAATGTTATATGCAATAAATTGTCAAGGGTAATGTAACTAGTCTTTCACACGGGTGCATATTATCAATAAGGTGTTATGGGGGTTGCTGTGATTATATCATTGTCTTTCACTACGAATTTGAAAGTGTGTGTACCTGTATGCTTATTATTGATTGCAGTCACTCAATGAGTTGGCACGGATCTCAATAGGCAGTAATGTTTTATACATTTTTTACAATTTAATAGAACCTTGCTTTGTTGCTTGCCTGTATTTTTTTCCTTAATGTTCATATTCACTGACCGACACAGGGAAAAAAAGGCTATACGGTGATATTAACAGCTTTTTATGTAAAAAATATATACATTGACTAGTCTAGTTGTCTGAAGGCCACAAAGGAATGCAGAACAGGAGATCCATGGGAGCTGCTATATACAGAGGTAATGGATATATCCAAGAAATTTTTGCGATCTGTTGCGCCTGGGAGCGACATAAAAGCATCACTCAGGCCCAATTTTTTCTACGGCAACGCCTGAGGAAAGTGGCGAACACGAACAAAGCTATTATATTAAGTCTCCGCGCCGGGCAGTAGACTATGAATCTTGTACATCCCATGTGTCAACTTACGGCTGTTGGTAAAATCCACCCGCCAGGACTCGACGAACATTCTTGCATATATATAGGCCATCGTCTTGACAGCGACGACAAAGGAGGAAGTTGAGAGGAGATTTATAGATTGGAAGCAAACAATGGAGAGAAGAGGTCTGAAGGTGAATATGTCCAAGACGAAGATGATGGTAACAGGCAAGAAAAATGGAGCAAAATAAACATACAAGTGGGAATGTTTCTCTGTGGATTATGCGGTAGTGAAAAGGAGTAAACTCAATTCGTTGCAAGGAATGTGACGATTGGTGCCATAAAGGATGTTCGGAACTAGGAAACCTGTGCTGAATAGGGTGGTAGATTTCTGCTGTCCAGTGTGTATAAGAAGAATCAACAGAGGGGGCCCGCCAGAAGAGGAAGAGGTTGAATCTAAAGAAGTAAATTATCAACGCTAATAAGCTCCCTAATATTGCAAAGAAATGCATTGATACTGGACTGAGGACATTTAATCTGAGTATAGGTTCCTTGCACGTGACGTCACAGCCCTCGTTGTGCAGGCGACAGACGCGGGAGATGCGAGCGTGAAGGACCAACTCCACCACTTGTCACCTGTGTTTTATTTTTTTTGTTTTTTTACATCACAAAGAACTGGCCAAGGGCACAACAAAAAATGGGTAACACAAAGCCCGCTTAGTTGCCAGTCCCTATAAAGAAGACAGTAAGAGTATAAAATAAAAACGAGGGGTGAGCTAATTTAGTTCGGGAGGTGTCTTGTTACTCCTCTTTTGAAAAGATTTAAGTCATAGGAAAGTGGAAAAATTGAAACAGGAAGATTTCCAGAGTTTACCAGTGAAAGGGATGAAAGAGTAAAGATACTGATTAACTCTTGCATTAGGAAGATGGACAGAATAGGGATGAGAATGAGTAGAAAGTCTTGTGCAGCGAGGCTGCGGGAGTGGGGGAGGCATGCAATTAGCAAGTTAAGAAAAGAGCAGTGAGCATGAAAATAACGGTAGAAGAGAGCAAGAGAAGCAACATTGCGGCGGTGATTTAAAGATTGAAGACAGTCAGTCAGAGGAGAGGAGTTGGTGAGACGAAAAGCTTTTGACTCAACCCTGTTTAGGAGAACTGTATGAGTGGATCCTCCCCAAACATGTGAGACATACTCCATACATGGGCGGATAAGGCCCCTGTAGAGAGCAAGCAATTGGGAGGGAGAAAAAAAAGGACGCAGACGCCACAGGACACCTAACTTCTTAGAAGCTGTTTTAGCAAGAGATGAGATGTGAGATTTCCAGTTCAGATTTTTAGTAAAGGATAGTCCTAGAATGTTCATTGTAGAAGAAGAAGACAGTTGAGTGTCATTGAAGAAGAGGGGATAGTTATCTGGTAGGTTTTGTCGAGTAGATAGGTGAAGAAATTTTTTGTTTTGAGGCATTGAACAAAACAAGGTTTGCTTTGCCCGCTTATGGTAATTTTTCCCTACCAAATATATGTTAATCAGTATAAATATCCACTGTTATCTTTGTAAATGTTTGTTCTATTATATTACATAAGAACATAAGAAAATAAGGAAGTTACAAGAGGCCTTGAGGCCTACACGTGGTAGTTCCTGTTACCTAACACTACCTACATCCACCTTTCATCCCCATCCATGAACCTATCCAGCCCTCTTTTAAAGCTCCCTAATGACTCAGCACTAACTACCTGTCTACTGAGTCTATTCCAATCATTCACCACCCTATTTGTGAACCAGTTTTTCTCTTTCTTTTTTAAATTACGCTTTTCCAGCTTGAATCCGTTACTTCTTGTTCTACCCTGGTTAATAGCCGTAAGAACTTTTCCTACCTCTCCTTTATTAAATCCCTTTATCCACTTATAAACTTCTATCAGATCGCCCCTTACTCTGCGTCTTTCGATTGAGTAACTTTAAAAGCTGAAAACTTTTCTCATCCCAAAAGTTAGGGCCACCCCTTTAAAAATTTTGGGCCCATCCTTCTCTCACTGTTTCTAACAAGGGCCCTATATCCATCCGGGTAATATGGAGACCAAAACTGAACCACATAGTCTGGGTTTGGAGGTCTGACTAGAGCCGGGTTTAAAAGGTTTTAGAAAAATTTCCCCGGCCTTGTACTTTTAACAAATTCGGGTTTAAACCTCTATTAGCTCTATTTCTGCTTCAATACATTTTTATCTTAGGCCCGGGGGCCCCGGGGTTCACCCTCACCCAAAGATTTTAAATTCACCTATCTTTCACGTACATTGCTTAGGGTTTGGTGAAAATTTTACCGGGTTTTTTCTACCAAATTCATACGCGCATTTATAAAATTTTAAAATTTCCATCTTCCTTCTCTACCCACTCTTTAAAGTTTATCAAAGGGTCTCCCTGCAATATTTTTACTCAACTGTGATCCAAAAATCCTCCCTACCCTAGTATCATCAGCGGGCAAATTTTCTGATATCACTGTTTAATCTTACTATCCAAGTCTTGATGAAAATAAAAAATAGTAATGGCCCCAAAAACGGGACCCTTGGGGAAACTGCACTTGTCCCCTTTGTCCCCTTTTCAAAATTAAAAAACCATTAAATGCCCCCTTTTTTGGGCCGACATTTTTCCAAATTTTGATTAAACCAAAAACCCTTTCCCATCTATTTGATAAAGCCAAACCCTTTTTAAAAAGTCCCCCGTGTGGTCCTTTGTCAAATCCCTTTACTAAAGTCCAGGTATATTAAAAAATCATAACCCTTTATCATTATCTGCCGTCTCATAATTTTCCTATAAAAGGGGGTGTGGGGGGGGTTTGAGTGAAGGGGTTTGGGGGTGAGGGGTAATGATGATTTAAGGGGTGTTTGGTGGGGGGGAATGGTGTGGGGTTGAGGGGTAATGGGTGAGTGGAAATGGGTTTTTTGGTGTTTGGAAAATGGGGGGGGGGAAATTGGGTTTTTGGTGGGGGATGGGAAATTTGGTGAGTAAAATGGGTGGGGGGGGGAGGGTTTTTGGGTGAGGGGAATGGGTGGGGGGAATACTTTAAAATTTCGGGAAAAGTTAAAAGGGGGGCTATCTGGGAGTCTGTGTTTGGGGGGCCCCGGGGTTTGGGGGGGTAATGGGTCTATCTGGAGAGCCCTGGGGTTTGGGGGGCCCGGGGCCCCAACCCAATAGCCCTCCGCAGGACCCTACCCAAAAAAGGGCCCGGGCCCGGAGGCGGGCTTTTGCGGTTATTTTTCCTAAAAAACCAAAAAATTGGTGGGGGACATAAACCTACCCTTGGTAAAATCCATTTTGGGGAAACCCATTAAACCCAACTATTTTTTTCTAATTGCTCTCATGTTTTTTTGCAATAAAAGATTCCAAAAAATTTACCTCCACGGGACGTTTTTTAAGGGGTTCGAAAATTTTGACTTTTTATCTGTCTTTCTTAAATAGGGGGGACAAACATTTCCCTTCCTCCCAATATCGGCACATCGCCTATCTAAACCCTTTTTTCCCCAAAAAAAAATGTGCACTAAGGGCCCCAACTAAAAAACCCTTTCTTTGCATTTTTTTAAATCCTCTGGGTTTACACTTCATCTGGTCCTGGCGCCCTTAAAGTTCTTCTTTATCATCCCCTCTTCCAACATTTCTCTATTTTATCAAAATATTTTCATTTCTCCTCTTGCTTTTTTTAAACATTCGTTCAATTTCAGGTATTGATGTGTATCCTCCTGAGTAAAACACTTAAGAAATAATTTTTTAAAATTTTTTACAAAATACCTCTTTTCCGTATTTAAGACCTCACCCTGCCTAATCTTAAGGGGCCCCGAAAATAAAATTTTTCCCGGGCTTCTTTTTAAATTTTATTTTTGGTAGAACCCCTTAGGGTCGTTTTTTTCCCTTTGCCCACGTTTTTAAATTTAATAATTGTTCTTAGCTACTCTTTTTTAATCTTTTCACTGCCCCCTCGCCACCCACGTTATACTGTTCTTTCTCACCTGCCCCGCCATGAACCTTAAGTACGTTTTTTTTTTTTACCCCAAAGTTGTGTTTTTAAACTCGTTTTCATCCATTTCGGGTCACTCTTCCTTGTTTTTTATCGCATTTAAGGAATATTTTTTTCCTGCTTTAAAATTCCTTACAAATAATGTATAACCTCCCCCGGCCGACCTCATTTTCCACTGTCCCCCCGCGCTGCCCCTTGGGAAACCTCCTTCCCCTCATCCCACCACCCCCTTTAAATCCCCTTCGGGGGCTTTTTAAACCCCTGAAATAATTGGCCTTTCCACCCTGTCCCCGGGCGCTGATTTTGGGAAAAACTAAATTACCCTCTTCTTACACCCCCAAAGTTAATCCCCCCCAGGTGTCTTTTTAAATCATGGCAAAATTTGGGCCTTTTTCTAAAAGCCCAGGTACTCTTTGCTTATTAACACTTATATTGCTTTACCCCCAATTTTAAACCCAAAAACCCGGGTTTTCTAATGGTCGCTGTTAGCCAACTGCCCCTCCAACCTCCCCCTTCCAGTAACAAATTTTTTCCGTTTTTTCCTTAATAAATCTAGAATATTATCTCCTCTAGAAAGGCCCCCTTGATTGTTAGGTTTTAAAAAATTTAAATTCTGAATTATTTTTTAACAATTTTTTCCCTGCGTCTTGTCTCCTTTAATTAACCCCAGTCAAATTTCCTAAGATTAAAATATCCTCCCAAACGCATGGGTCGTTATATCTCCCACAACCTTTTTTTATTTCTTCCCTAAAAGGAGCTGAATCCCCCTTTACATGGGTTTGGAGGCCTATACCTAAAACCCAAAAACCTTTTTCCTCATTTCCCCTCCGTAACCCCCTACCCATAAGACTTTTCTGTCTTGCCCATATTGCCCAAATAGAAAACGTAAAACACTAAAAAAATCCCTTTATGAGACTGAAAAAAATGCATAAATTTTAAAACCGCCCCGCCATAAAAGTGTTGCGAGAAAATTTTTAACATAGGGCATTCAATAGAAGCGGGTTTTAAATCACATTCCTTTATATTTTTTCGTTTCCCTGATCAATGCTTAGAACATTCAAAAATTACAAAAAATGTCAAAACTTTGGGTTTTGGGAACCTATGCTTTTATTTATCAAAGGCATAATGAAAATTTTCTAAAGTTAGGGTTTTAAAAACCCCAATTAAACGTAAGGAGGGGGCCCTCGGAAGAAAGGGGATACCCTGCTACTCTTATTAATACGGCAAAATATATGCCCGAAAAATTTAATCGGAAACCTAGGTCACTGTTTAAAGCTTGACAGATTCAAAGCAACAGAGGTACCCCAAACAATATCTTTGGTTAATATCATTTTTTTGGTTTTTTTTAAAAACCCACAAGTATCATGCCCCTTCAACTTTTGGTTTATAGTAGGGGTTGGCTTTGTGTACAGTACAAAAAAAAAAATAAAATTAAAAATTGGAAAAAAATTTTTCCCGCTGGGAAAACGTACATGGCTATTTGTTTTCCCTAAAAGTGCCACAGGGGGTTTCCCCCGCCCCCACTCTTTTAAAACCCCAATTATGAATAATTAAAACTACAATGAAAAAAATTGGTGTTCATAAAACCCCCATTTTTCTTTTTTTCCTTTTTTCCCCCCTCTCTTTTTCAAAAATGATAAGGTTGGGATTTAAATTTGTGATTTTTTAATTTTTTTATCATTTGATTTAAATCATGAATTTTTAAAACAATGAAATTTAAAACATTGCTTAAAATCAACCCTTTATTTAAATTAAAAAAAACCCTGCCCGGTTTTATAAAGTTTTTTTATTTAGTTTTTAAAGCTAAGTATTGGAAAGTTCTAAGGGATTTATCAGCAAACGAAATATATCAAAGGAATCTAATAAATCCCCCCCTGCTATTGAATGCCCCATGTTAAAATTTTTCTCCAACACTTTATATTTGGGGGCCTTTAAGTTTATCATATTTATTCAGTCCATAAAGGCATTTCTTTAGTGTTTTAAATGTTTTTATTTGACAAATTTTTACAGATGACAGAATAAGGGCCCATATGGGTAGAAGGGTTTCGGAGGGAACTGAAAAAAAATGGGTTTTTTTGGGGTATTTTATAGGCCTCCAAACTTATGTAAAGAGGAAATTAGCTCCTATATGGCAAGAAAAAAACATGATTGGGGTAGATATAAACGACTATGGGGTGGTTTGGATTTTTAAAAAACTTAGGGAAAATTAAAGGATTTAAAATTTCAGGAGACAACGAGCAGATTAATTGTTAAATATTAAATTTTGAATAACTTCCCAAACCAAGCAATCAGGAGCCTTTCTAGAGAGATAAAAATTTTTAGATGTAAATTTCTGACAAACCCGGGAAGGGTTTAGTTGCTGAGGGGGGGAGGTTGGAGGGCTTTTTTGGGTTTCCCGCGACCATTATGAAAACAGATTTTTTTTTTAAAAAAGGGGAAATAAGCAATATAGGGGGTTTTAAAAAGCAAAAGTACCTTTACTTCAGAAAGGCCAAATTTTGCCTGATTAAGAAGACACCTGGAGGGGATTAACTGGGGGGGTAAGATAGAGGGTAATGATTTTTCCAAATCAGCGCGATGAAAGCTGGAAAGGGCCCAAATTTTTCAGGGTTAAAAAGACACCGGAGGGGGGTAACTGTGGGTTTTTGGGGTAGAGGGGAAGGGGTGTTTTCCCCAAGGGCAGCGCGGAGACAGCAGGAAGTGAGGTCGGGCCCGGGTGAGGATTACCCAAAATTTGTAAGGAATTTTTTGCAGGCAAAAACTTTTTCTTTTTAGGTTTGATAAAATCAAGGAAGAGTACCCGAAATGGATGACAAAAGAGTTTAAAACACAAAATTGGGTAAAAAAAAAACAGTCTTTTAAAGGTTTAAAGGTGGACAGTTTTAGCAAAAAACGTAAACTTGATGGGGGGAGGACAGTGAAGAGATTAACAAGAGTAGCTAAGAACAATTATGAAATTTTAAAAAAGCTGGAAAAGGCAAAAAGCGACCCCCAAGGGGTTCTATCAGATATATAAAAAGAAGACAAGGAAAATTTTATTTTTGGGGCCGGTTAAGATTATAGCAGGGTGAGGGCTTAAATACGGATTTAGGAAAAAGTGTAAATTTTTTTTTTTTATTATTTTTTTTAAAAAAAAAAAATGTTTTTTTACCAGGAGGGTACCCCAGTTTAATACCTAAATTGAACGAATTTTAAAGGAAACAATGAGGGGAAAACTCAAAGGGTATTGTGATAACTACAAAAAGGGTTGGGGAAAAAGGGGATAGATTAAATAAAGAATTTTTAAGGTTTGCCAGGCCCCCAATTTAAGGGGTATCCCCCAAATGAAAAAAATGCAAAGTGGTTGTTTTGTGAGTCGTTAAGGGAATTTTTAGGAAAACGGTTGAGAAGGGGGATGTGCCGATATTTTGGAGGGAAAGGGAAAAATTTGTCCCAATTTTTAAAAAGGGGGAGACAAAAGAACTAAAGTCCCAAATTTTCGACCCGTTAGTTTAACGTCAAATGGTGATCAATTATTGGAAACTATTGCAAAACAATGAGGGAATTAGAAAACTAGTTTGATTAATTTATTGAAAAACTGGATTCACCAAGGGTAATGGAAATTTTGATTTTAATACACCTGGACTTTTGTAAGGCATTTTGCAAAATACCATACGGGGACCCCTTAATAAGGTTAATGCTCATGAAACAGATGGGAAAAGGTTTTTTCTTTTTAATCAAAGCTTTGCTAAGGATGGCAACAAAGGGTTCAAATTTAAGGGGTTTTTAATCTGAATGGGGAAAAGGTTTACAAAATGGAGTTCCACAAGGGGCTGTTTTTTGGGGCCATTACTATTTTTTATCTACATCAAAGACTTGGGTAGTGAAAATTAGCATTTATATCAGCAAATTTTGCTTGCCCGATATACAGGGGGAGGTTAAAGGGGTTTTTGGATCACAGGGCTATGTAAAACAAAAATTGCCCGGGGGGACTTGGGTAAACTTAAGAGTGGGTAGTCGATGGCTTATGGGAAATTTTAAAATTGGAAAACGTGCGCGTTATGAATTTTTGGTAGAAAAACACTGGGAAAAGATACACCATAAGCAAGTATCGCTGAAAAGATCAGAAGGTTTAAAAAAATCTTGGAGTGAGGGTTTACTCCCGGGCCCCCAGGAAACAATTTATTGAAGCTGGGGAAAAGGGGCTAATAGGTTTTTAAGGGTTTTTACCAAAATTTTTTAAAAGTACAAGTGCGGAAATTATTCTAAAGCTTTATCTGGCTCTTTGTCAAGGGCCTCACCAGACTATGCTGTTCAGTTTTTTGGGTTTTCCCTATTACAGATGGATATAGCCCTTTTTAGAAACATTCAGAGAAGGGTGACCCAAAAAGTACAAGGGATCGTTTAAATTTAGTTATGAAAGAGATTGAAGGGTTTTAAAGTTTTTCTCAACCCAAAGACGCAGATTAAAGGGGGGTTTTTAGAAATTTATAATGGGGAAAAAGGGGTTTAATAAAGGAAGGTTTGGAACAGTTCTTTCGCTATTAACCCGGGGAGAAGAAGAAATAACGGATTTCCCGCTGGAAAAAATTAATTTAAAAAAGAAAGAACAAAAAAGGGTTTATAAAATAGGGGGGGAATGATTGGAATAGACTCAGTAACAGGGATTAGTGCGGAGTCAATTTTGGAGCTTTAAAAAAGGCTGGGGTAGGGTTTATGGATGGGGATAAAAGGGGGATTAGGGAGTGTTAGGTAAAAGAACTGGGCCCCTTTTAGGCCTCAAAAAACCCCTTGTAACCCTTCCCTTTTTTTTGTTATGTTTTTTAGGTTTTTATAGAACAAACATTTACAAAGATAACAGTGTATATTTATACTGATTTAAAATATATTTGGGGGGGAAAATTACCATACCGGGCAAACACGGTGACAAGTGGGTTTTTTGGTCCTTCACCCCTCCCCTCTCCCCGTATGTCGCCCTGCACAACCCCAGGGCCTTTTACGTTTCCTGCAAGGGGAAACCCATATCCCTCAGATTAAATTTTCCCCCAGTCCAGTATCAATGCATTTTTTTAGCCAAAAAAATTGTTTGAAACAAATTTTTAAAAACAGGGAAACCCTTTGGGAAATTTTAAAATACTTTCAAAAATTATCATCCCTTCCCCTTTTCCAGGGATTTTTTTTTTCAATTTTTATTTTTTGATCATTTTTTTATCTCCCGTAAATGACCCTCATGACCCCGGCTATTGTGATATTTTTTTGAACCTTCAGTTTGGGTGGCATAAGTGGGGCAAAACCATTTTGTTCCCGTAGTATCGTAATGTCAGACATAAATTGTTTTTTCCACCCGCTATCATCGTCCGCAAGAAATGCAAGGAAAACCATCGTAAACTTTGGGAAACCCCCTTGTTGCCTGGATCTGCTTGGAGCAAAAAAGTTCCCAAAAGCTGTCTTTTTTATCTCTGTCCCTCAGAAATTAAAGGCATTTCATTTTGGGCAACGCGCCAAACCGGCATAAAAAAAATTAAGTGGGGTGAAAAGTAAAAGCAAAATTTCCTCAAAGAAATGCAGGGGGGGGCAATAATACTAAAGTCCAAAAAGAAACCCAAAAAAGGGGAATAAATTTTAAAAATAAAACCAAAAACCACTACAAACTAAGAAAAAATTTTTATCCTATCTAGACACTTTGCAAGTCCAACTACAAGGGGTTAAATTTACTATACCCAAAACGCCGCCCCCCCGGGCAGCACGAAAATAGGGGGACTCGAACCGCTGACCGAAAAGCCAGGGGGAAACCCCACATTTTAAAGCCACGTTTTTCTACCAAC
Source organism: Chionoecetes opilio (assembly GCA_016584305.1). Lineage (NCBI taxonomy): Eukaryota > Metazoa > Arthropoda > Malacostraca > Decapoda > Majidae > Chionoecetes > Chionoecetes opilio. The sequence goes on from JACEEZ010021052.1 coordinate 41,977, forward strand.
CCCTTTCCCCCCTGAAAGGCTTTACTTCAAAATGCAAAAACCAAAAATCTGCCTAAACCGCTACCACACCACGTGTTCCCCCCCCCACTCAAAGGCGTCGCAGACACAAGTTTGGGGCTTCCCCGTGAGGGTCTTGGGCCCTTTTCCCCAACAAAAACAGGTTTTCCCCCCCCTTGGGGCTTGCTAACCCTTTTAAATAGCCCTCTGAAGGGGCCCCCTTTCGTCCCCTGCTCATTCCAGTGACCAGGATTTTTTGCCTCCGTCTCACACCAAGGGAAAGCTAAGGGCGACAGAATGAATCCGGAACAACGTTGAGCAAAAGCGGGAACAAACAAGGCCCCCAGTAGGGGAAAGGGTTCCAGGGGGGGAAACTTTTCGGAACCCCAAATGACACAGGGAAACACTATGGACCCAACGCCCACGGGGGGCGTCAAGGGTCACGGAGGAGGGGGGATCCCGTTACGTTGAAGGTGGTGCGTAAAGGACCCCGGAGAAATGATAGACTAATATAGGAAGTAGTTTACCATACGTTTGTGATGAGCAAAAGAAAGTAAGGAAACTTACAAATATACCACCAAAAAAAAGTGAGTTTATTCAAAGACGTAGGACACATTAATATCACTGTTTCCCATCGGGGGGGGTGTCCAGGCACCGACATCTTCTTCATCCGGTAAAACACAGTACTAACGTCCCCCCTTCCCTCTTCCCCGTATATTCCCATTGCGAAGGGGGGGGGGGCGGAAATAATCAGGACGTCGTCAAGGACACGGAGGGGGCGTTAACCACGAGTACTGTCTTTGTTTCTAAGACCTGCAAGGACACGTTTCGTCAAGGTGGCGCAACCACCCAGCATAAGTAGGAGAAATATAGGACCACAAAGGGGAGGACATATATGGGACTCAATAGAAACGAAAGTAAGTTTTGTTGGTTTATTAATAACAATACATACCTTTTTTTTTTTTTGGTTCCTTAACGTAAATTTAAAACAATTACCCGCCACCTTATTAATAACAATACATTACCCTACACCATTACTAACTTGTCCCGCCACCTTCCTTTACGAAAAAACAATTACCCGCCACCTAACGTAAACATTTCGAGTACAATAATGGGTTCCTTTACGGGGTGCGTGTGTACGTAGTCCGCCTGTGGAAGAAAAGAAAAATAACGTGTGAGACGTGATCATACAATATTTTGTTTTTTATTTGTGTACCTTTAAAATAAATAAAAAGTACCTAAAATCTTTGGGTGGAAGGATACTCGTCGTCGTCATCATCACTCCCCAGATCAATAGACATGACCTTCCTCCTCTTCAGTCGTTTCTTCTCAAGTTCAGCGTCTACCTTGGCCATCCTGGAAAAAAAACAACAACAACAACAGTGTGATATATATTAGTTTCATAGTATAGTAAATAAAATAAAAAAACGAAACTTACGCCTCAGCTAAAGTCGAGCTACATCCTTCACCCCCCGAGTCAGCATCATCGTTTACGCGTGCTCTGAAGAAAAGAGAAAAACGTATTTAGATAATAAATAAATATATATATATTATATATATATATATAATATATATATATATATATATATATATATATATATATCACAATACTAATTAAACAATTTTAGATCAGTCTGTACTCAAATTTGGTATGCAAGATCGCTATTAAAGCGTTGGTTTGATGATCAAAATGATAATACCAGACTTTTTGGTGGTAAACGTATCTTTGGAAGTTTTGGAAGAAGCGTGAACCTTCAACGCAACCCCCAACGACATAAAGTAGTAACAAAATATATTGCGTATGCGCCGCAGGTGAGGGAGTGGAAACTTTGTACTCGAAATGGTAATTGGAAGAAAAATCTACGTTGCAGCAGTGTTTTGAAATATGAAAAACGTACCCCATACGCCTCCATGGGCAGAGCAAAGCTATCGAGAAAAGCCATGGTTGTAGGGGAAACATAAATGGTCACCCAGTGACCCATTTGTTGGTGGGGGCGGGTAGACTCATGTATATTAACAATAAAGATTACAGGTCCATTTAATTTAATAGTAGATAGCTCACCAGCAGCATATACCCCAATGAAGGAGGGGCAGTTGCGGAGGGCGAGGGAAAGTTCTTGGCTATTCATGCTCGCACATCACAGGAAACGCTTCGTTTGGCATCTATACGAAGAACCCCAGTACTTTCACCAAATAGCAGCAGACACCGATTTTTGTTCCGCGGAGCAGCATAATTCAATGTTACGCGTAGATTACCGCAAATTTCTTTGGAAAGGGTTCCTTCCTCACTCCCATCAAACGAAAAAACGAGGATTGTGCGCCCGTTTTTAAATGTGTCACGGGTGAGCAAATGAGTTTGTTCCAACCCTAAGGCCTTTAAGGTTTCGTAATACAAACAGCTAAATTTATCGTCGGCGAAATTGGCTGATATTTGATACACGGGACTACCATTTATAGCTACGGTGACGTCTTTTAGATCACCGTTCTGGAAGAATACCCCGTTTTGATTGTACTTCCCCGTGAGGGCATCCAGATCAACGTTTACGAGATATAATCTGCGCGGGACTACCTGTGACCACGGGAGGTCGGCGGTGAGCGAAGTTTGATTAACGCCTAGAATGTATGATTTTTGAAGTGTTCTGGTATAGATGTACTCTACGGGTTCGTTAATCATAGACACGTTCAAGGCTTTGAGAGCTGAAGGGAAAGGTAGAACACGATCAATCCACAGTCGAGCAGAATGAATAACGTACTGATATTCCTGATCGACTTTATCAGTATTTATAACGAAAGCATGAGATGACATTTCAAAACGTAAACGTACGTCGATGAGATCTAGGAGAAACGCATCGATGCTGGCAATATCAAGCATGACGGGTCCGCACAGGTTAATACCCTTGCGACTGAGGGTAGCCATTTTTTCGGGTACCTCTTTAACGATGCGCGGTAAAGTTGGTGGGGGACCCGTTNGAAATCATACGTAAACGATGATTTATGATTATCAGTATTTATAACGAAAGCATGAGATGACATTTCAAAACGTAAACGTACGTCGATGAGATCTAGGAGAAACGCATCGATGCTGGCAATATCAAGCATGACGGGTCCGCACAGGTTAATACCCTTGCGACTGAGGGTAGCCATTTCCTTTTCGGGGGTACCGTCTTTAAACGATGCTGCGGTAAAGTTTGGTGGGGCACCCGTGTTCGAGTAAATCCCTCCATTTTTAGCTATTGTTTCGAGTTGGGCCGGACGGAGAGTAGTTAAGGCTTTTATGAAACCCCATATGGCAAAGGTGCTATTACTTTCGACCATCTGTTCGTTTAGGAAGCAGGTGATGTTTTTAAATAGTGTAGATAACCCGGCACCTTCAGCCAGGATTGCAAAGTCATCATCCCCCAAAGCCGTTTTCCCATCCGTTTTGGTCAGGGAAATATCTAATTCCAAGGCCAGAGAGGAGAGGTCTAGGTATTGACCATGTACCCCACCTATTCTAAATTCAATATAATTATCTTTTAACGCCTGGTTAGACTGGTTCACCGGCAAACAATCTAGTCTTTGTCTAGCCATAATTGATGACTCTACATCCCTGACTTTACTGGGGGTGGGGAACTGTGACGAGACCGCTGCGGCATAGCGGTGAATGGTGTAATGCACAACATTCGACTTTTGTCAGCGTGACGGGGGTCACGTAGGCAAGGCACGGGTGGTTACCTCTAGTCAGCGTGTAACCACCTAGTTCTCCCTCCAAGTCTTGTTGAGACGCTCGTTACCACTCTCCCCACGCCGCCTCCTCTCCCCTACCCTATCCGAGGTGATGTCTAGGGTTAGTTTTGCTCACTTCAGCAGAGGCTCTTCGACTTCCACTGGGCACCGACCTCCCTCCTCCTCTCTCCTCGAGAGTGGCTAGAGAAGCACCTACCAAGGTTGAGTATTGTGTTATTTTTCACGGGTGGTGATTGCTTTGCTTCATTTCCTCCGGTTAGGTTATTCTTATATTTTGTGTATTTGTATATGTCAAAAGTCTGTGTTTTGGGTATTATGTTAAAGTTATTGGTTATGGGATTGTTCTAGATATTACTAATGCTGGCTCCTTTTGTTATTGTGTTATATGTAAATTAAAGTAATTTGTAAGATTACCTGCCCCTTTGCTATATTCCCTCACCTCGAACCTGGGTAAATTTCCTCCAAAGCTATACGATCATCTGTGTTTTGTAAAGTGTCAGCTTGCCACCACTTTGGGGCAACTTTGCATCTGTGGTTTGTGACATTTTAATGGTGCCGTGACCAGGATAAGTAGTTATCGTGAAAGGTCAATTACTTACACCCCCCCCTTAATTTGCACTACTTACCTTTTACAGCCAGTGTTTTGTTTTGAGTGATAAAATTTTCGTGTTTAGCTATTATTGTGTTGTGTTTAGGGACTTTTATTGGCATCTATTGATATTTTGTGTGGATTTTAGTGTTTTGTGCTCAGCCTCCAGTTTTTTCTGAATCTTGTGCTTTTTGGAAAGAGTGTCTATAGGACTATATACATAGGCAGTAGTGTAGTAGTCTTATCTCATAGCGTTGTTTATATCCGGATCTTTTTTGCTTTTATGCCGTACGAACGACCGCGTCGTTTTATCCGATCTTTTTTGTATATGCCGTACAAAACTACGCTATCTATTCATCAATAGCTCGTTTCTGGATCTAATTGTCATGCCATGCGAACGATGTTATTGACTCATTAACTCTGTGCCCTTCATTTTCTCAAGTATCCATACGATTCGCCAAGAACTATCATTTATTCTAGTGAGTTTCTAAAAACGAGTATCTCAAGTATCTTATCAAGTATCCTATGACTCTTATCAAGTGTCCTTTGAGTCACTCTAGCCTCACAAACTCGCTAATGGTTCTGCGATCGTATCCGTAGGCAACAGCCGTTGCTGATCACTGCCAACCTTTTCATTGTTTATTTTTTTCTCAGTTGGATAAGCTCTTTACTATTCAACATGTCTGAGTTTGATTTAGAAGCTTTTAGTCATGACCCTAAAGTAGAAGCTCTGACAAACTTACGCAAACAGGATTGGATATCCGTTGCATCCATTATAAAATACCATTCAATCCCAGGGCTAGAAAAGAAGTAATAAAGAACGTAGTGGTTGAAGGATTAGTAAACTTAGAAGTTCTTCCCCAGACGCAATAGATGCTTTGACGCCTTGCACCTCTTCTGGATCAAACTCCCAAAAGTTCGCTTCTTTCCCAATTTGACCTTCAGATGACTTTCCTGACGTGGAAAAGGAAACTCCTGCTAAGGAGACACTAGCCCCTAGGGAAGCATTCATTGAACCACTTACTCCACAGCAGTACAAATTCGATTATGACATACAACTAAAGCGTCTGGAGATGGAAGACAGACAAGCTCAAGTAAATTTGAGATGGAGGAGAGACTAGCTAAACAAAAACTAGAGATGGAGGAGAAACTTCAAGACAGACATTTTAAACAACAATTAGAGATGGATAGAGAAGAAAGACTCCGCGAAGTTGAAATAAAAGAAGTACAGGCGAAACAAGATCTTGAAATGAAAGGAAAAGAATTACAAATGCAGGAAAGCCAGCATAAGGCCAAAATCAAGTTCAACCCTCTGAAGCAACCTATTCTCCTCCCGCTTTTTGATGAGAGGACGTAGATGGTTATTTTCGCTCTTTTGAAAGTCTTGCTAGGGTGAATGACTGGCCTGAAGGTCAGTGGCTCACTATCTTGTTCCCAAAACTCACTGGTAAGGCTCAAGGGTATTCAACACCTTGGAGCAGTTCGAGAATTATACATTCGTGAAGGACAGTATTATCAAGGCTTATGAGATTACCCCAGAGGCTTATAGGCAAAATTTTCGCAGTATGATTAAATCATTTTCACAAACTTTTATGGAATTTGCCACTGAAAAGATGAGATTCCTGAAAAAATGGATGGATTCCACAGACACTAACGACTTACAATCTTTGATTAATTTAATTGTACTAGAAGAAGTAAAAATAAGATGCCATTAAATATCCTGCGACACGTGGAGGAAAAAGGAGTTGCCACCTGGGAAAATGCCGCGGAAGGGCTGACTCATAACTCGCTCTTGGTACGCAGTCTGGGGGGGACGGAGAGTCAGGCCAGAGGTGCTAGGTCTTCCTCTGACTATACTTTTGGTACTAGGAGTAGTATATCTCGAGGTCCCGATAACTATTCCTATAATAACTCTTCTATAATGTGTACATATTGTAAGAAACCAGGCCCACACCATCTCACAGTGCAAACACCCTCATTGTAAAATTTCTACTAGAGTTCCGATTGCTAGCAAATCTTTCCAACCTCAGAGACCTGTCTCTACCTGTAATGTTCCCAGCTCCTCTAAAATTTTTAAACCTTTCATTCACCAAGGGTCTGTGTCATTAGATAAAGTCACTCCATCGTCTCCCATCACTATTTGAGAGATACAGCTGCAGCACAGTCAGTCCTCTCAAGGATGCTTTGCCAATGTAAATTCTGCTTTGACAGGTGAGAAAGTGTTGCTCACAGATTTTTCCCACTCCCTACTGCTTATCCCCTTGCTAGCGTGTATTTAATTGTCCACTGTTAGTTGGAAAGGTACAGCTAGCAATAAAAGAGACTCTTCTACCTGTTTCTGGAGTACAAATGTTACTTGGTAACGATCTAGTGGGAGAACTAGTTGTTCCTACCCTTAAGGTGTCTGATACTCCCTTACCCGCTAGTTCAGTTGACAACCCTCTTTATCCCTCCTGTGCTGTTACTCGCTCTCAAAGTAAACTCAAGACCCATTCCTCCACCAAAGTTCTTGAAACTTCTTTAGAGTGTCTTAATAAAAAAAGTATAACTAAGGAAGAATTAGTGCAATCTCAACAAGACGACCCCACATTATCTAAGATCAGAAACGTTTCTGTGGAGACTATAGATCTAACAACCCTTCCGTGTTTCTATTACCAAGGTGATGTTCTGTTTAAAAGCATATAGACCTCCTGAAATGAAACTCCTTGATTCGTGGGCTGAGTACCACCAGATTGTAGTTAATCACTCTGTGCGATCTTCTTTGATTACTTTGGCACATGATGGTTTGGCAGGTCACTTAGGAATTAACAAGACCTATAGAAATTACTAGTGAACTTCTATTGGCCTGGAATTAAACAACAGGTAAAGACCTTCATAAAGCAATGTCATACTTGTCAGGTGGCAGGAAAGCCAAATGAAGTCATTCCTCCTGCCCCCTAAATCCTATACCTGTAACCTCTGAACCTTTTGAGAAAGTGGTACTGGACGTGGTAGGGCCTCTTCCTAAAACCCGTAAAGGTAACCAGTATTTGTTAACGATTATGGACGTTACAACCAGGTATCCTGAAGCTTTTCCTCTCAAGACGGTTAAATTCCAAAGCCTTGCTCAAGCCCTTACTGCATTTTTTTACCACATTTGGTGTCCCTAAAACAATTCAGACAGACCAAGGGAGCAACTTCACTAGTACCATATTTCAGGAGGTTACGAGAGAACTAGGGGGCTCATGTAACTTCGAGTGCCTACCACCCTCAGTCCCAAGGTTGCCTGGAACGTTTTCATCAGACTCTCAAATCCGCCTTACGAAAGTTTTGCTGTGAGCATGACCTGGATTGGGATGAACAGCTGGACTTTCTCCTGTTTGCTGTACGAGAGTGCCCACAGGAGTCCCTGGGGTATTCTCCGTATGAGCTGTTGTTTGGGAGACAAATTAGAGGACCTCTCAAAATCATAAAGGATAATGGTTTTGATTCTACTCCCTCCTCAGTTTCTGTGGAATCATACATTCAGAACCTTCAAACCAAATTGAGTATGCTCGTTCTTTTGCCCTCAAAAACCTTCTTACTTCCCAGCAGAGAATGATAAAGCAACAGCACAAGGCAGTCATTCGTGTATTCAAACCAGGAGACAAAGTTCTGTTGTTCCTTCCATTTCAGGATCACCACTGAAAGTAAAGTACATGGGACCTTATCTGGTCGAGAAAAGACTGGGTAAAATTAACTATGTTATTTCCACCCCTGATAGGCGGAAGAACACTCAAATGGTCCATGTTACCTAATTAAACACTATCATTCCAGAGATACAGAGGAAGACCTTACAGCCCCAAATATTTTAGTTGTGGAGAGAATGAATCCTGAACAGTGTCCTGAAAGTCTGACTGAGCCTGAGCCACAATGTGATTCAACTTTGGAGGATTACCTCCTGTTATGGGGAAAACCCCTGAACTCGTACTGGCTAGTAACATTACTAATTACATGACTCAATTGTCTTCCACTCAAGTTCATGACATTTCCTCCCCCTTCTCACAATTTCCTGAGTTTTCAGCTGACCTTCCTGGGACCTGTAAATTTATGCACCATGATATTGAATTGCTTCCAGGTGCCAGACCTATTAAACAAAGTGCATACAAACTTAACCCAGAGAAGAAGAAATAATGGAAGGGAAGTAGATTACCTGTTAACAAATAATCTAGCTGAACCTAGTTTGTCACCATGGGCTTCACCTGTATACTTTACCTAAACCTGATGGCTCATTCAGGTTTTGCACCGATTATAGGAAAGTCAAACAAGTCACAGTTCGTGATTCATTCCCTCTTCCCCGCATTGATGAGATTATTGATACAATAGGTCAGTCAAAGTATATCACCACCATCGATCTCCAAAAGGGGGACTATCAGATACTACTCCCCCCCCAGAGCCCGCATTGTCTCAGCCTTCGTTACCCCCTTTGGCTTATTTCAATATAAAGTACTCGGCTTTGGTTTGTGTAACGCTCCTGCAACATTCCAGAGGATGATCACAGGAATCGTACAAGACTTGGAGGGTACAGCCGCCTATCTGGACGATATAGTGGTCGTGGCTGACACCTGGCAAGACCCCCTGATTACAGAGTCTGTTCTCCTTACTTCAGGAAGCCGGGATCACCTTGAACCTGGCTAAGTCTACGTTCGGTCCCGGGCTCGGTGACCTACCTGGGCCACACCGTGGGTCATGGCGAGGTGAAACCTAAGGAGGCCAAAGTGGAAGCCCTCCTTGCCCTTTCCACTCCTGCTACTCGTAAGGAGCTCCTGAGATTCCTTGGGATGGCAGGCTTCTACCGAAGGTTCTGCAGCAACTTCTCTACTGTGGCTGCACCACTGACAGACTTCACCAGTTCCTCAGTCCCTTCCGGTGGACTCCCGCCTGTGACCTGGCCTTCACCAGCCTCAAGACCCTGCTGGCCTCTCACCCTGTCGTACGGAACCCAGACTTCAATCAACCCTTTCATCTCCAATAGATGCGAGTGGAGTCGGAGTTGGGGCGGTCCTTCTCCAACCTGACACTTCTACCGATGTGCTTCATCCTGTCGCCTACCACTCTGCGAAGCTGAAGCTACACCAGAGGGGGTACTCCACATTGAGAAGGAAGCACTAGCCTTGGTGTCAGCCTTACAGAAATTTGACTGCTATCTCCACCTCGCTCCTCGCTCCACGTTGGTGTTCTCCGACCACAACCCACTGGCCTTCATACACTCCATGAAGACCAAGAACCAACGCATCCTCAGATGGGCCCTCCAAATTCAACCCTACAACTTGACGGTTCAACACATCAAGGGGGTGGATAACGTCCTTGCGGACTCCCTCTCCCGTGCTCCCATCTAGAACCGTGAGGGTATGGGACCCCTCGCCTCACCGCTCCTGGACTCTTCTTACCTCCTTCATCAGCCTTACGGAGGTCTTTGGCGGTGGGGTGTAATGCACAACATTCGACTTTTGTCAGCGTGACGGGGGTCACGTAGGCAAGGCACGGGTGGTTACCTCTAGTCAGCGTGTAAACCACCTAGTTCTCCCTCCAAGTCTTGTTGAGACGCTCGTTACCACTCTCCCCACGCCGCCTCCTCTCCCCTACCCTATCCGAGGTGATGTCTAGGGTTAGTTTTGCTCACTTCAGCAGAGGCTCTTCGACTTCCACTGGGCACCGACCTCCCTCCTCCTCTCTCCTCGAGAGTGGCTAGAGAAGCACCTACCAAGGTTGAGTATTGTGTTATTTTTCACGGGTGGTGATTGCTTTGCTTCATTTCCTCCAGTTAGGTTATTCTTATATTTTGTGTATTTGTATATGTCAAAAGTCTGTGTTTTGGGTATTATGTTAAAGTTATTGGTTATGGGATTGTTCTAGATATTACTAATGCTGGCTCCTTTTGTTATTGTGTTATATGTAAATTAAAGTAATTTGTAAGATTACCTGCCCCTTTGCTATATTCCCTCACCTCGAACCTGGGTAAATTTCCTTCAAAAGCTATACGATCATCTGTGTTTTGTAAAGTGTCAGCTTGCCACCACTTTGGGGCAACTTTGCATCTGTGGTTTGTGACAATGGGAACCCCCATCCCCGTCCCCGGTGTGTGTGGACTCGCCATGTCAACTGATCTACACTAGGGAGAAAACGTCAGCTTTATAGGTTCTCTTTTTCTTCATATTTTTCTTCTTCTTCTTCTTCCCCCCTCCTACGAGTCGTTTCCCTACACCGCGGAGTGCATCTATACCGCGCGTTTTAACAGACTGTCTGAGGGGCTGTCGGTTTCCGAGGTCGTCTAACACACCCTTCCCAAACTCGATAGCAGCTGGTGCGAAAGTTTTCATTAAAAATGGTGCGGCCTTTCTTAAAAGTCCTCCCAAAGAACTGAAAATCCCCCCGCCTCGCGGGTGATGAAAATTGGAGTAGGGGTTGCACACCCTTATATCAGCCAGACCCCCTCCTGCTTTAGGGGTTGAGAAAAAGAGTTCGATGAACTCCTCCTCGGTGGGGGGATCGAAGGGGATCCTCATCGCCTTTGTTCCCTTCACAGAATGAATAAACAGGGGTGGAGACACTGGTATTTATTGTTTCGGTCTGATATGAAGAGTGAATAAGCAGTCATTGTCATTCGCGGGGAATACCAGTTCCCGTCCTACCTGATCGCGCAACGTAATAGCTATACTTTCTAATTGGGAAATATTCAAATTTACATAGTTTATGTGTTGTTTTTCATGAAATTTGCCTGGCTTCCACATATCAAGTATATTGACGTACTGAGTACCAAACAAGGAGGGGGCAATCCTATCACAATAAGCGAGAATGCACGAAACACCTCCATCAGTACGCGGGAGGTTAACCCCATGGTTGTGTTTGATGTGATAAGTGTCCTTTCGCCCATTTTCTGCTGCTTCTTTGTCTGTACCGTTCCCTTTATGATACAAATTGTACCAAGTGTGTGTCTCAAACCCCAGTACCTCGGCTAGACGTGACCCGAGTTGACCGAAAATATCGGTAATGGAGTGAGCCTGCCCCTCCTTATTATCATGAACCGTTCGTATAATTACTCTTCCCCCATGCCAGGAAAAGAAGTACATATTATTATCTTCGATAAAATATTTTTTATATTGAAGCTCTCCACCCAGCTTTAGTTTTAGAAATTTATTAATGTCATCGTTTAATGTTTTAAGAACCTCAGTTAGATTAGCAGAACAGAGAGGAACGGAAGGTGTACCACCAAAGGAAAGGCGATATAATGGATCATTTGGCGAACGTATGATAAAAGTCAATCCCGCTCTCTTCATCAGCAGGTAACATGAATAATAATGTTGGAATATCACATCCACTAAAGCCATTTCATATTCTAATGAGGGTTTAGTGTGATGGGTTAAGTAATCGGTTTTCAAAACTCGAGTTGCTTCTCCCCGGTGTCATGATATAGCAAAATTTCACG
>JACEEZ010021052.1:53824-93995 GCA_016584305.1 Chionoecetes opilio
GTCTCCCGTTTAAATTTTAGAACCTTTTTTCCAGTTAGATTAGCAGACAGAGAGGAACGGAAGGTGTAACCCGGCCCAAAGGAAAGCGATATAACTGTGATAATTTGGCGACGTATGATAAAAAGTCAATCCGCTCTCTTCATCACAGTAACAATGAATAATAATTGCTGGGACATATCACATCCACTAAAGCCATTTCATATTCTAATTGAGGGTTTAGGGTGATGGGGTTAAGTAATCGGTTTTCAAAACTCGAGTTGCTTCTCCCCGGTGTCGCTGATAATGACGACAAGAATACTACTCGTTCCCCGTCCATCGTGTAAATGATGACATGGCCTGTGAACACCAATCATTATATACCGGACGAATATGGAGAACGCATGTCGAAGAGTACAAGTCGTCAAAATGTACTTCCCTTTTCAACTGATCGACCACCTTTATGGTTATGGTAGCCAGACTGAAAGTATTTAATGTTTTGTATACGGGTGAGGTGAACCCCCTTCCCCCCGCCCCTTCCAATATGAAGGCGTCGAGAATGGGGGCAAGTTCATTCCCATACCGTGACGGGATCACCACATCCGTCTCACACAACAGGTAATCAATCCCTCCATCCTCCGTGCGAGGATGTCTGGGTGCCATGCCCGCCCCTCCATGACGATAATTAAAACCCAACACCGTAGCAATTCGCGAACCAAACACTAAACTATGATAATCCCCGATAATCTCACATCTACTTCCATTCCATTGCAGGGCCGGACAGTTATAGAGGTCTAGGATGTGTTCTATACTCTCGCGGTTGGTAATATGGCGAGGTGGAGCAAAAATTTGAGTATTATTCACAACGATATTACTATCTTCATCGTTATGCAGGAGAATATGATATTGTTTAGGGTACAGGAAATTAACTATACCCACTTGGTACTTTATGTGAGAAGGTAATGTTATCGGTGTATACAGGGTATTGGTGAAATGAGAAGGAGTGTTGAAATATCTATTTTCCTTATCCACGCTGGAGAGATACACATATAGTGGGGCAGCTTAGGTAGTGGATGGGGACATGCCGGATAAAAGCACCAAAATTTTATCACGCAATCTTCAGGGTCCCAGCTATGATTCTATAACCGGCGCCAAGCGGTAGGACCACTCTTATTTGAAATTTTTCATTATATGTGAATTTTTTTTTTGAAAATTTTGGGATTTTTTTTTTTTTTTTTTAGTTTTTGGGAAAAAATGTTTTTTTATTGCAGAAATGAGAAATATAGTCTTTTCCGATCATTTTGGTGTAATTGTTTTTAAAATCGAACATCTAGAAGTATTTTAAAACAATATTTGAAAATTAGGTGTCTCGGGTGCATTTCCTCAGCATCTAAGCTTCAATTCTAGAACCGGATAGGTCTGGATGGGCGACAGCAATAAACCAGGCAGGCATAGCCTCTGCTGGCACAGCTGACTCCTTCCTGAAGGCATCACACCTGACGAGAACCAGGCATGCCCACCAAGTCAGCGCTCTGGCACTCTCCAAGCTGCAACATGATGCCTACATGAAGAGCGCTGCTGGTGCAGCAACTGAAGATAGGACAGAAGAGGACTGGAAACAAAGCATGGTCAGGAAGAGTCCAACCTTTCAGTACTGGGACACTATCCTGAGGATTGAGCTCCTGGGACTCACCTTCGTTCGCGCTCACAGAGAAAGAGACTTTCCCCTGTATGTCGAGTCTATGAAAGCCCTTGCACCATAGTTCTTCGCACTTGACCACCATAATTATGCCAGATGGGTCCCGATCCACATCCGCGACATGGAGAGCCTCCCTCCAACAATCGAAGAGGAGTTTATTATCAGAGGCAACTGGGTTGTTCAGAAGACAGCCAGAAGGTTCTCCAGCATTCCGATCGACCAAGCCCATGAACAGAATAATGAGTTTGTGAAGGGCCCTGGAGGAGCAGTCGGCCTGACTGAAAACCCAACAGCCTTCAAGAAGTGGATGATCGCCGGACCTGAGCAGGCACGCATTCTCACTGAGTTTGAGCGGGAGTACACTGCCATCTCAGAAGAAGAACGCCAGCACCACGAAGAAGGTCTGTCTGCGCAGAAGACATTTCACGAGCAAACACTGGGCCTTATTCAAGTTATCAACGAGATGAGCAACCCGTTCCTAGAGGAAGGAAGCGAGCTGATTGCACTCGACACGCGGCGTGTGATTGGAGAATCTGTGGCCAACACTGTGCAAACCATAGAAGAAGTGGGACAGGCTCAGTACGACAGCTACCAACGGCTATCATCACTGAACGAAGGCCAGTCCATCCATGAGCCTGTGAAGAGGAACTCATTGCCTCTCTTCAGATCATCATCCAAGGGAAGAGGAAGCAGTCAGATGGTGTTTCCCTGTTGAAAAAATTATGTGTCCCTCTTCTCTCGTCTGTACATAGTTGCTCAGAAACAGGGATACAGATATGCGGAACCTTCTTCCAACATGAAAATCATCCGCACCCCCTTCTCTATCTGAAAGAGGAACACTGCGCCAAGGAAAGAAGTCAGACCTCATTGGTATCCTTGTGGAAGAAACACAAAACTCTCAGAAGGAACCCCCGCCCGTTTCTGGATGCAAGAATACTCGACGGTGCTGCTGTGGTGTATCTGCTTCCTCTACTAATGTTACCACATTCAATGACTACGCTAATGAGGTCTTCATCCCCCACATCCTGAAGCTTCTTGAATCCTGCAGAAGAGTCGATGTGGTCTGGGACAGCTACATTGCCAGCAGTATCAAGGAGTCAACTGAGAGAAAAGGGGGAAAGGTGTACGAAGAAAGGTCGGTGGTCCACGAAGGTGCCCAGCAACTGGCCCGACTTCCTCCGGGATCCCACAAACAAGGAGGAGCTTTTCCAGTTCCTTTCAGACAAAGTCGGCTCCAGTGACTGGCCAGACGGAAAGGGGGTCTTCAAACATCAGGCACAAATGTAATCAGCAGAGGTTCAGACCACTCCATGCCACGATGTGACCACGAAGAGGCCGATACAAGGATTGTTGTTCACCTGAAAGATGCGCTGGACAAGGGATGCACCAACTGTTTGGTACGCACTGTCGACACAGACGTCGTTGCCTACTGATAGGAAAGTACCATTCCCTGACCAGCCAGCATCAGATGGCAGCCATCTGGGTAGCATTTGGAACTGGAAAGAACTTCATGTACCTGGATATCAATGCCATATGCCATGCTCTGGGAAAAGATAGGTCAACGGCATTGCCTATGTTCCATAGTTTCACGGGCTGCGACACAACTTCCGCTTTCTTCGGCAAAGGGAAGAAATCAGCATGGGAGGCTTGGAATGCCTACGTGGAGGTGACGGAGGCCTTCAACAACTTCATGAATCACCCTTACATGACTGTGACAGTGAACTGCAAGCAATTCCAGTTGCTCGAGCGCTTCACCGTGATCATCTACAATAAGACGAGCAACTTGGACTCTGTGAACGAGGCACGTAGGGAACTCTTCTCACAGAAGAACAGGCCATGGAAAAGATTCCCCCAACGCAAGAAGCCCTTCTGCAGCACACACTGCGCGCAGTCTACCAAGCTGGAATCTGGGCAACCAGTGATCAATGTGAGCAGAAACCTCCAACCCCAGAGGGCTTTGGATGGACTCTAGAGAGTGCAACGAAGACCTGACGTCCTGTGTGGTCCAACCTGCCTGTAGCATCTCAGGCCTGCAGCGAACTGGTCAAGTGTGGCTGCAAAAGCGCCACGTGCGGAGGACGATGCTCATGCAAGAAGGCGCAGTGGAAGTGCACCGAACTATGCAGCTGCCAATGTGAATAGCTTAGCCGAGAAGTAATTTTGCACCATGTTGGGTGAATATACGCACGGTCTGAAAGAGTATCCATTTTTCTTGATTTTCGTATGTGTTAAGGGCAGGCTCCGAATTAATTAGACTACGCGATTCACTATGTTAACCGCTACTCGACCACGCGATTACGAAATAAAAATGATAACGAAAATTGTGTTTTTGAATACCCGGGTGACCTACGTTAATTAGAACGTTTAAAAAAAATTGAGGAAATGCACCCGAGACACCTAATTTTCAAATATTGTTTTAAAATACTTCTAGATGTTCGATTTTAAAAACAATTACACCAAAATGATCGGAAAAGACTATATTTCTCATTTCTGCAATAAAAAAAAAATTTCAAAATTTTCAATTTTTTTTTTCACAAATAATGAAAAATTTCAAATAAGAGTGGTCCTACCGCTTGGCGCCGGTTATAGAATCATAGCGGGGACCCTGAAGATTGCCTGATAAAATTTTGGTGCTTTTATCCGGCATGTCCCCATCCATTTGAAATTCGGTGCTAAGCTGCCCTACTAATAATGTTCCTCCATCGCGGACAGCCGGATATATAGCTACCGCAACCCCCTGACAGGGACATAAATAACCAACACTTAGCTTTTTGTGGTCTTCTTGTCTTCCTCTTCTTCTTCCTCTTCTTCTTCCTCTTCGTCATCCTCGGCTCCGCCCATTTTCAGCAGGATGACGTCTTGTTTGATGGAGTGATCAAATTTGCTGACGATGGGTAGGTATTCCTCCTCCCAGTACACGTCCGTGATCCCACGACACCCCACACCCGCGGGTAGGATGACCTTGCGGATGTTGGGCAGGGAGTCCGTCAAGACTTGGGCTAATTTTTCCAGTGTGGCTTCAAAGAAACGGAGGCGATCTTTCTGCGTGTCGTGACGCAATCCGCTGACAAAGGCACGCTCTTGCGAACGTCCAATTTGGCTTTGGGCCACCCTGTTACGTTCAACGGGTTCGCCTATGCCATACTGGGTAAAAAGTGCCACGATAGTGGGTCCTTTCATGTGAGGGGGAGGTTGGCCCACTTTTATCGTGCCAGGCTCTCCCCGGTTTTGTACCCGACAACGAGAAGGCGCCATACACATGGGACGTCTTTTGAGGTGAACGCTTCCGTACCCATATTGAAGGGGGAGGGACCCCGCTATCCCAAATGCACGATTCAATGTGCATTCGGTGGCGAAGACAATGAGAGTGTCCACCCCTCCAAACTTTTCGTGACTGACATATCCTACCTGGGTTTTCATGATGATGGTGTGTAGGGGACGGGATTAGGAGTTATTTATACGCCGAAACGGCGGCGTAACGATGCGGTCGGCCGGCGCTCGGTGGGAGCCTTACCAAGGGCGGCGCCGTCGACCTAGAGAGCGACCGGCGCCGGGAAGCCCCGCGGCGAAACGGAGGAGGAGGAGGTATAACTTTCCCGAATGCGGTGGACATATGCTACTACTACTTCCTCCTCCGCTTGCTGGCCGGGGAATTATATCCCATCCATCTCACTTTTCCTCCACCACCACTCTGAATACTCGTTGCCAGCTGTGTTCGAATACTTCTATTCTTAATAAAGGCATTTCGAATCCCTGCTACGGTAAGTAATAGTTTAACGTCAGGTAAAATATCGTTATCTAATTTTCCTTGGTTTAGCGAGAATTTATGAAGTAATTGAATGATGTTAATTTTACTAAATGGTGACAACAGATCACCCCTTTCGTTCCACACCACTTTGTCTTTAAACATAGACAGAAGGGACTCGATATATTCTTTACTGCTCGGTTTAATATAGATGTGTAGTAATGACGACAAGTCTGGACTTGAAGAAGTCTTTTCCGGTGGTGGTGGTGGTGGTGGAATCATCTTTTTGTTGTTGTTGTATTTCTCCACCCAGGCCCGGGGAACGATACATAACTCTTTCATAATATTAGTTTTGATAAAAGGGCGCTGGCGAGTGGGAGCAGCAGACTTAATATAGTCCCCCCACGTTTGCTACGCAGAATGAATTTTTTCCGATGCAAAGGTGTTTTTTTTCTTGATATTATTCTGATATCTCCTTCGTATTTTTTAAGGCGACTCACCGTATTACGGTCGAGGGTAAGGTTTTTATGCATGAAATTTTTACATATTTCAGCAATACAGTCCAGATGTCCTTTTGTTAACGCATCGATAAGCTTGGAACGTTTATGAGGTGGTAATTCACTCAGGAAAAGAATGAAATCCTGGTTGTCGGCTAGCAATGGTTTCATCATATATTCTCTAGGTCGCTCTTATCTACCCACTGATCAAAGCTAGAATCATACCCTCGAAATCGTACTCTGAATTTATTTCCCTTCCGTCTTATTATATCGATCGGAAAAACAGGAGGTGGGGTGGCGGGGACTAATTCATTAGCATAAAATGAACCTTGGATTTCCTTGCCATTTAAGTCTTCAATATAGTATGTCGTGATGGGTTGGGCTGTGTCTAATCGGGTAATTTTGAAAATTTAGGTGGTGTTATGCGCGAAATATCCTTTAGCGAAGGGGGCGGTGCGGGAACTCCCGACCAGACGTACAGTTGTCCCGACCTCCAACTCTTTACTGAGATTCCGGGGGGTATGTGCTCGTTCTTTATAATTCATGCGATGGAATTGCTGTATAATGCTTTGGGGGTTGGTGAGATTGTGAACAGTGAGAGGTTTTCTTTGTTTGAGCCCACGATGCGCATAATTATTATAACTTTCTACAATATTAGCTAATGCGGGGAGGTATTGAAGTGTATTATACTCGGTTAAGTATTTATAGATAAGTGATTTTAGTGTTCGTTGCGCACGCTCCACTAAACTGGCTTTTAGAGGACTGTATACGCTATATAGCTGAATACCCCTCTCACGTAAATTCCCCTGTACCTTTTTATTATAGAATTCGGTTCCCCGATCCGTCCAGATTTTTTTTATACCCATCCACGTGGGATTGGTGAATTTTTTTTTAAGCCCTTCAAGAACTGCATTCGCCTGTTTGGATTTTAAAGGGATAACTGACATATAACGGGAAAAGGTATCCAGACAAACCAAGAGGAATCTGTGTTTATCATTATACTGACTTAGCTTTCCCATTTCCACCAAATCACACGATAGAATTAATTTTGGTTTGCTAACTAACACCTGGCGACGGGGAAACCGCTTATGTTTCAACAGATGGGTGGTATGGGTGACCGACGAGGCTAGAAAGTTCCTAACGGCGGCAATGCTAATCCGGGGCTCTACTTTCACGGCGGTCTGATACAGTTTTCTCGCCGAACGAAAACCTTGCGGTGAGCGGTAAATATTTCTTAACAACTCATTCATATTGGTACGCCAATTCACAAGGTTTTTCCCCCTACAATATTGCTTCGCAATTGAAGTTTGTCTGGTATGTTTGGTCGTAAGTCGATTAATATATACCCATAATCGCGTGCATACACAGCTTTTCTGTAAATAGCGAGCGTATCCTGAACGTATTTTTTACCAAACAATTGACGAAACAAGGTCTCAACTTGAGAAATATCTCTATTCCGCGTTAATATGATATGGCTGGCGTTCAAAGAAATGGTGCGTGCATACTTTGATTGCGCAAAGATATTTTGTAAAATCAGAATGATAGAGATATTCCAATGTCTTCCTTTCGTAAAGCTGTCTAACACTATTTTAGAGTTAATTCCTTGAAAAAGCGTGTCATCCAGAAGCATTAATATTCCTTCTTTTGCATTGGTCTGAAATTGACGCGGATCGATAATTTCTTGTGAAATTGTTACCTTTCCGGGGGGTAATTGCTGCTGTAACCCATGTGTTTCCACCCCGCAAATTAGGATATGATCAAACTCGTCGTGATATTTAAGGATTAACTGATTGGCGAGAAACGTTTTACCACTATTTGAATATCCCGCAATAATCATTCGCGTGGGGTTATCTCTCGCAAATATCTTGACGCTCTCTGCGGGTATACACTCCATCATGGTTTACCTTTAACTAGTAGAATAACAATGAGGAAATATATTATATATAAACCTACTGAGGAATGTCGGGATGACCGTAGGCTAGTGATTTCGTGGCGGATACTAGATAACGCTTGTCATCGAAGGACGAGAGTGACGATTTCCTGACCTTTGAGGTCACTATTTCCCCTCGGTAATTGCGTATGTTATGATATTCATCCTTTTCCGGTCGATACCTGTCCAGAGCGTGTCGGTACTCGTCGTGCGTAAGCATTTTCTGGATACCTTTCGCCCGGGAAAAAGTACTCTCGCCAGTCCTTATAGAGTAGGACTTTGCCTGCAGGGCAATTACTTCCCCGATATGTTGGGCCCCCACCTCGCTTTTAAACAAACCCAGCTCGCCTTTTCTTGAATTATCATATAATGGGTGTGTTTCGGGAAAATTTGAAAAATCCATCATGTCTTTGAGCGGGTTTTTTCCATATTCCTCATCTAAATTTTCACACCTCAGTTTTAATATAAAACTATCAGTATCGCTATAGATAAGGCTCAACCTCTCCTGATAGGACTTTTTGAGGACGTTGTAATATGTATCGTAGATAATATATTTCGCATTATCGAGGATTGTAAATCCGATATAAAATGCCTGCTTTACGTGAATCAGCGGGCGTCGTGCGTGCCCCAGCACACTCGTTTTGGATAATGATGTTACCGATGTCATATACGGATTTTGCATTTGTTTCAGGAATTTTCGTCGTGTATTACAATATGTAAATATAAAGGCGTATTTACTCACATCCATCAGACACTTACCGTAAATGGCATTGTTGATTAGTTTAAAACTTGATGCTGCGACGGGACAACTCGACTTTCGTCTTAACTCGATGTTTTTCGAAATGAAGCTTTTCATGAATGGATTTTAGGAATATTTATATATAGCGTGTATTTTTGTTATTTCCAGACCTAGTTGCATCAGTAATTGAAGGTTACGTAATGTTAGAAAGTAGTTTTCTTGGGGGAGGTGGCAACCGATTAATTTCCTTGCGCTCGACAAATTTGTCCGCCCTTCCCTTTGTGCCACCCCCTTCGCGAAGGGTGAAACCATCTCCTCTGTCACTGTCAGGTGGTTAAGAATTAGTGGGAGCTCGTCCGTAAATCTGGCTACATGAGGGGCGACCGCTTTCGTATTGCATAATATCCAGTAACCGTCTCCGGAGGGAGGATGGAAATTATGGATATCGAATGATGCCATTTCATTCGCAGTTAGTTTGGTAATATTACCAGAGGGGAGGGGCATTTCCATACATCTACTGTAGAGAGAATTAAAATCTACATACATTAGAGACTCATTCTTCGTTTTCTTGGTCAACTGTCTTACCGCCGTCACGAACCCACCACGTAAATTTTCTCTCATTAATGAATACAAATCTCCGTCGACTATGGGGTCTAATTCGACCATACTCTCTCTTAAGAAACAATCATAGGCATACGCCGGTAATGTCAGGTAGTGGACGATATCCAGCTTATTTGCTTCGAACAGTATTTTTCGCCATTCCCAGAACGTATCTATTAATAATGAGACGTCCAGCAAAAGGTATAATCTTACATAATCGGAAATATTCCGACACTCTGTTAATTTGTATACTTCCAACGCATTTTGGTATTCGTCGTCTGATGGGAGCTTTCTTGTTATTCGATTGAAAAAACAAGTGATGGCGGGCAGTTTATCTTCCTCTAACCGCGACAATTGTGTGAGGTAATCATAACACAGTAATTGTTTCCCCAGCAGTAGATGTTGTGACGCCGGGGGGTATGTGTTGATTACCCGGTGGGTGTAGCGAAGGGGTTTCCCCGCTTTGATGTGATTTTGGCTTAGTCGAGATAATGATCCCGGCATTAACGAGAGCGAGTCCTGAAAGATAATATTACCCACTTCTAATTTCAGTAATCGTAAACCACTTTCTCTTGAATGTACATTAATCCTGTGTTTCGTAGTGAGATAACGCAGGATTAATCCTCCGTCATAAGCGAGATTATGAGAGAAAAAACGTATTTGACGGTGTTTATTGCGACATGCGAAATTACATGTCAGACATAAGGCCGATACAAAGTTATTGACTTCCTTTCTGTGGTTGTGGTGACGGACCTTAATTACGCTATCATTAAAGGATTTTTTGCATATGTGGCAATGTGTCGCCTCACGAAACTGCTTTTCCGATTCGGGGGTACAGTCGATTTTGAACGCTGGAATCTCCTCACTAATCCTTCGCCACTTGGCTTTTACGCGCTGTATGAAAACATTTATCACATCCTCCCCGAAATAGAGAAAGTCATCCACCACCGTGCCTTCACTGTCCAAGATTACGTAAGCTATCGCAAAGGGGATATGGATAGTTGCTATCGAATCCGTCCTACCCAGCGCTGGTTTCTGTAATGTTTCGATGTCATAAAACCCGATATGTGACGGTGCATAACCCCGAGCAAAATTTTTAAATCTAATTTTCTCACTCGTATTGCTGGGGAATATCATTGTCTGCTTTGCACGACATGACTGTTCGTGGGTCTGGTGGTATGCTTCCTCACCCAGGGGTCTGAGACAGGTTCGACAGAATTTTACGTCTTTTTTCTTCTCTCGCGTGTACCTTTGCATAAACTTGTTAAAATCTAATATTAATGTTGCATGTTTCTCTCGTGAAATCAATATCGGAACGAAACTCCCTCCTTTCCGTCCTTTCCTGGCCAGACTGACATAATATCTTTTATTGACTTTATACAGTGTGTAAAGAAATATCGATAATTTATGCTGATCTTCGATTCGCCTCATATCTCTTCCCCCCAATGATATCGGTACGCTGATATTCTGCATGTTTAGAATCTGCTTACAGTACGGTAGGGACTTCACGCTTCTTCTTATTTTATACCAAGGCATGTTTCTTTTGCTTAATTTGTAAGCGGATATACATCTGATAAAGCAACCCTTATCCTTTCCCATTGGATTATATAACAGAGTTTTCCCTCTGACTCGGGATGGAAACTCGATTAAATGACCTATCCCCTGTGCTACTCTTTGTGCCAGGAACACGATATTAAAATTAACGATCCGTGTTATGATAAACCCTGACCCAGGGCAGTCGGCCATGGCAGTGTCTATTCTATTCGCATATTCCTGTATCCACCCTCTCAATAACTCCTCAATCTCCTCTACCGTGATTATCCTACTGTGGGTAAGGATGTAATGGTTCACACGGTCGGGAGGGGCATCGAGATGTTGTCGTTCCATCTCCAACTGCATTTCAGGGTAAATTCTCATACTGGTATTATTCGTTTCAACGAATAACCGTCGGATTTCATTTACATAAAAAGTAAAATGAATCGAGAGAAAAGATAGAGGATTTGCCCTAACTCGCAGGGGTATATCATACACCACTCGTCTATAATCCCCGCGAAAATTCTCCTCTCGTCTGATGATGTTTGGTTCTTCTTCTCCATCTTTCAAAGAAAAGAAAAAACTTACTTTAGTAAACTTCCTTTACCAATTTTTTTTTTTTGTAGTAGGTTACAACACACGTTACTCTTACCTTCTTCTTCTTCTTCTTCTTCTTCTTCTTCTTCTTCTTCTTCTTCTTTTCTTCTTCTTCTTCTCTTCCTTAAAACGAAAGATATATTAGATCTGACCGAAAATAAATAAAAGCACTTTCCCCCCTTTCCCTTTAATTACCTCGACAAAAGTGTCTATTCCACCCTCGCCTCGCTCCACACCGTACACACATTTCGCGTAATTTCACCATTACACCTTCTGAGGCCTTCCCCCTTCGCAGATGGAATATATAAGGTAAACCCCCTACGTACGACACCCACTTTCCCTTTAATTACCTGGACAATTGTGTCCACCGCGCAGACACATTTCATGTAATTTCACCATCACGTCGCGAAACCTACTGTTGACTACTTTCCACCCCTAGACCTGGCCTCCATTTCCGCCCCTCCCACTTCACCCCCCTTCCCCCTTCGCAGAAAGGTTATAAAAGGAGGAAGCGTATAGCGAACCGTCTGACATCTCCCCCACCCACCAGAATGAACGGAGTTCAGAATGAACTTTTTTTTTTCCATTTATATCTACATATCAAAATATATATTTATACTACTACTTGCATTCTTCTCAGGTTCTACCTTGAACATCACCTTCACCCCTGTGATGGAGGGACGCCCCATTTTGTTTCCCGACGCAAAGAAGAAGAAGAGGAAGGAGGACGATACTACTGTGTTCTGCTCGGATGAAGAAGAAGAGGAAGTCGTGTGCCTGGAAACACGACACGATGGAAACGACTGGAAACACGATGAGGGGGTTGAAACAGCTTAATTAACGACTGCATTGTATTAATGTGCTCCCTACGTACTTTGAATCAACAAACATAAACTCAATTTTTTTTTATTTCCTTTTTGGTGATATTTTTGTAAGTTTCTTTACTTACTTTTGCTCACTCACTAAACGTATGGTAACTACTTCCTATATTAGTCCTACGTCATTTCTCCGTGTCCTTGACGCACCACCTCTCAGACGTAACGGGTCCCCCCCTCCTCCGTGACCTTGACGTCCCCCCGTGGTCGTTGGGTCCATAGTGTTTCCCTGTGTCATTGGGGTTCCGAAAGTGTTTCCCCTGGCACCCTTACCCCTACTCACACCGTTATATTCATTGTGTTTGGGACACCTCTAAATATTAATATATTGGTTCCATACTTTTTTGTGCATATGTTATGGTCATTCTGCAGTATATTTTCGGTATTCCGAACTAATAAAAGTAACTTGAACATTTAAACTTTTTTTTTAGAAAATGGATATATTTTTTTACATATTTTCGATTTTATCAGCACTTGGGGAACCTGGTGATATTGGATTATTCACACACGTGAACTTTTTTTCCCTTTAATTTGGGTTACATTGGCACAATTTCCCAACTATTCTGAGTCATTTATATAAAAAAGGTTTTTCGCTCCACCTTAACATACAAGTCTGTAATGATGCTAAAATTCGTAATATTCGCCTGGCAACATTAATGCAGTGGCGACTTTAGTGTTATTGACGGGGTACAAAGTTATATTCTTTGAAACATATCACTACGGGATATCTATACATCAGGTTATGATGACATATCACTAATAAGGATTTGAATGTTCCTGCAATAATGAACATCAATATGTAACCATATATATATATATATATATATATATATATATATATATATAATAATATATNCGAGAATAAATAGCAGCACTTTCCCCCCTTTCCCTTTAATGACCTCGACAAAAGTGTCTATTCCACCCTCGCCTCGCTCCACACCGTACACACATTTCGCGTAATTTCACCATTACACCTTCTGAGGCCTTCCCCCTTCGCAGATGGAATATATAAGGTAAACCCCCTACGTACGACACCCACTTTCCCTTTAATTACCTGGACAATTGTGTCCACCGCGCAGACACATTTCATGTAATTTCACCATCACGTCGCGAAACCTACTGTTGACTACTTTCCACCCCTAGACCTGGCCTCCATTTCCGCCCCTCCCACTTCACCCCCCTTCCCCCTTCGCAGAAAGGTTATAAAAGGAGGAAGCGTATAGCGAACCGTCTGACATCTCCCCCACCCACCAGAATGAACGGAGTGCACCTGCGTAACATCCCGCGGGGTAAGTATTTTTGTTTTTTCCATTTATATCTACATATCAAAATATATATTTATACTACAACTTGCATTCTTCTCAGGTTTTACCTTGAACATCACCTTCACCCCTGTGATGGAGGGACGCCCCATTTTGTTTCCCGACGCAAAGAAGAAGAAGAGGAAGGAGGACGATACTACTGTGTTCTGCTCGGATGAAGAAGAAGAGGAAGTCGTGTGCCTGGAAACACGACACGATGGAAACGACTGGAAACACGATGAGGGGGTTGAAACAGCTTAATTAACGACTGCATTGTATTAATGTGCTCCCTACGTACTTTGAATCAACAAACATAAACTCAATTTTTTTTTATTTCCTTTTTGGTGATATATTTGTAAGTTTCCTTACTTACTTTTGCTCACTCACTAAACGTATGGTTTCTCCTACGTCATACTTATGCTGGGTGGTTGCGCCACCTTGACGAAACGTGTCCTTGCAGGTCTTAGAAACAAAGACAGTACTCGTGGTTAACGCCCCCTCCGTGTCCTTGACGACGTCCTGATCTACTTCCGCCCCCCTCCCCCCTTCGCAGATGGGATATATACGGTGGAAGAGGAAGGAGGACGTTAGTACTGTGTTCTACTCGGATGAAGAAGATGTCGTGTGCCTGGACACTCCCCCCCGATGGTTGAAACAGCATCGATATATTAATGTGCTCCCTACGTACTTTGAATAAACTCACTTTTTTTTGGTGGTATATTTGTAAGTTTCCTTACTTACTTTTGCTCACTCACTAAACGTATGGTAACTACTTCCTATATTAGTCCTACGTCATTTCTCCGTGTCCTTGACGCACCACCTCTCAGACGTAACGGGATCCCCCCTCCTCCGTGACCTTGACGTCCCCCCGTGGTCGTTGGGTCCATAGTGTTTCCCTGTGTCATTGGGGTTCCGAAAGTGTTTCCCCCTGGCACCCTTACCCCTACTCACACCGTTATATTCATTGTGTTTGGGACACCTCTAAATATTAACATATTGGTTTCATAATTTTTTGTGCATATGTTATGGTCATTCTGCAGCATATTTTCGGTATTCCGAACTAATAAAAGTAACTTGAAAATTTAAACCATTTTTTAAGAAAATGGATATATTTTTTTACATATTTTCGATTTTATCAGCACTTGGGGAACCTGATGATATTGGATTATTCACACACGTGATCTTTTTTTTCCTTTAATTTGGGTTACATTGGCACAATTTCCCAACTATTCTGAGTCATTTATATAAAAAAGGTTTTTCGCTCCACCTTAACATACAAGTCTGCAATGATGCTAAAATTCGTAATATTCGCCTGGCAACATTAATGCAGTGGCGACTTTAGTGTTATTGACGGGGTACAAAGTTATATTCTTTGAAACATATCACTACGGGATATCTATACATCAGGTTATCATGTACATGTCACTAATAAGGATTTGAAATGTTGTCCTGTCAATAATGAACATCAATATGTAACCATATATATATATATATATATATATATATATATATATATATATATATATATAATAGAGGCAATACTTTCTCCATGAGGGAATCGAGATCTTATAATGAAGATATAAACCAGCGCGGGTAGAAACATCTTGATTGTTTATTTGAACGTTTCGGCTATACATAAGCCATCATCAGCCTAAAATCGGATACAATTTTTTTTTGTTAAAAATGAAAATATACAAGTTATAAAATTATTTGCACATTTAAAATGCCTAACCTAAAATAAAATAAAATAAGAATAAAAATTATAAAACAGTAATAAAAATACTACACCTACCAATCAACATCGCAGTGGAGTGTGGGATTCCCACATGGTCTAAAAGCACACGAGCGGGGTTGAGGTGCCCTGTGCGCAGAGGGACGGTTTGTGGTGGTGGGTGAGGAGGCTCTCACATATCCACCGGGTGGAGTCGTGGGAGCTTGTGTGTAATATATTAAAGTCTTGGTTTGTTATTGGGTGGCCTGAGGCTTCGGAATGATCCCGAATGGCTGAAAATGGTGGTTTGGACACGGGTTTGCCAGTCCTGTGAGACAGTCCCCGATGCTCCGCGATCCTAGTGGTGAGGTGGCGTTTGGTCTGCCCAATATAAGCAGCGTTACAGCTACTGCACTTAAATTGGTACACCACTGAGGAACGCAGGGCATCAGGGATTCTCTCCTTGAGTTTAAAACAGTGTGCTAACGTATAAGGGGGCTTGAATACTACTCTAAGCGAGACTTGTGGATAACATTGCCGAAGCAGGAGTTGAGCTTTGTTTCGGATGGAAAGAGATTTGTTACCTATGAAGGGAATTATAAAATACACAACGGCTTTATGAGCGGTATGAATTAGGGGAGGGGGTGAGTGTAGTTTATTTAACTGTTTACCAATGTACAATTACAGGACAGGGCGTACAATATTTGTTCTTCATACACCAATTTTCACTTAGAATTAGAGTACTTGAGACACTCTTAAACTAAATGGGTATCCCCTGCAGTTCATTAACACGTACATTGGTAAACAGTTAAATAAACTACACTCACCCCCTCCCCTAATTCATACCGCTCATAAAGCCGTTGTGTATTTTATAATTCCCTTCATAGGTAACAAATCTCTTTCCATCCGAAACAAAGCTCAACTCCTGCTTCGGCAATGTTATCCACAAGTCTCGCTTAGAGTAGTATTCAAGCCCCCTTATACGTTAGCACACTGTTTTAAACTCAAGGAGAGAATCCCTGATGCCCTGCGTTCCTCAGTGGTGTACCAATTTAAGTGCAGTAGCTGTAACGCTGCTTATATTGGGCAGACCAAACGCCACCTCACCACTAGGATCCAACTCATCCGGTTCAGACCAGATCGCACCGTGTGTGTGCTGGGCGTCAGTTTCGCCACTGACAGCGTCGCGAGAGGATTGCTAAGATGAGCTTTGCAGACAAGCACTTTTGGACAAAATTCATCTAATTATATAGAAACTATGAATGTTTGTGGGAAATAAAAAGCAGAGTAAATGGATACATATAAGATAAATGTCGTTTATAAAGTATTGGTACCGTAGATAACACTAAAGTCGCCATGAGAACGTTTTTTTTTCGATTTACAGACGTCTGGTGTCGTTAATACTTACATTTCTTCATCCATAATTTCAGGAATGTTAGAAGGGGCTATCTGGAGATTCTATGTCATTTTGTGTCCATCATCTGTGTCGTAAGTAGATCGACCACATCCTCGTTAGTACTCTTTGGAGGATCCTCCAGAACTGCAGGGTTTACCGGAGTGCTGAGTTCTTTGGAACAGATCACAGGCTTGTTGTTGCTACACTTAAGCTTCATGTCAAGTCCAGAAGAATCTCAAGAGGTAACCATCCTGTGTTTCATCTTGAGAAACTGAAGGACTTGACATGTGCTCATGAGTATGCGGTGGCAGTCTCAAATCGGTTTGATGTGCTCGGTGCTCTCGGGGACCCTGTAGAACTGTGGGATACCTTCAAACGTGAAACTCTACAGACTGCCAAGGAGTGTATTGGGGAGCGCCCGAGGTCAAGGCGTAATTTTGTCTCGACGGAGACGCTGGAGAAAATCGAGGAGAGTCGCGCTGCCAGGCTGGCTGGGAACCAGGTCCAGCACAGGGCTCTGTCACGCCGGACTAGAACCCTCCTGGGGAGAGACAAGGAGAGGTATGTCAGGAGTCTCGCTGAGGATGTCGAGGGTCATTTGAACGCTAATGACCTCCGACCCGCCTACCGAGCCCTGAAGAAGCTCCGTTCCAAGTCTCCTTCTCGGGCGAGTGCTATCCGAGCAGCAGATGGGCGCCTCGTGTCGGACATGGATGGGCAGATGGCTCGTTGGGCTGAGTACTTTGGGCAGTTGTTCACGGTGGACCCTCCAACTGAGCAGCTTCACACCACTGGGTTACAGGCAGTGGATGCCGATCCTCCCATTGACGAAACCGCACCCTCTCTTGACGAAGTCAGAGGCTGTAGCAAAGTTGAGGGGTGGAAAGGCAGCTGGTGTTTGTAATATCAGTGCGGAGCTCCTCAAAGCTGGGGGTGAGGCCATGATCTGCGGGTTGCATGCTGTCCTGACTGCCGTGTGGCAATCAGGTACCATTCCTCCTGACTAGAAAAGGGGGCTGGTCGTCCCTATCTGAAAAGGGAAAGGGGACCGTCAGGACTGCAACAATTACCGCGGTATTACACTGCTCAGCGTACCAGGCAAGGTGCTAGCCCATCTATTGCTGACACGAATTCGCAGTCATCTGGTGAAGCATCAGAGACTTCAACAGTCTGGGTTCACGCCTGGTAAGTCAACAACGGACCGTATCCTAGCGCTTCGTGTCCTGGTGGAACGCCGACGTGAGTTTCGACAGGGGATACTTGCAGCCTTTGTTGATCTCAAGAAGAAGTTTGACTCTGTGCATCGTGAGTCACTCTGGGATCTTCTGCGACTTCGAGGGATTCCTGCAAGGACTATTGGTTTGATAACTGGTCTGTATTCTGGGACTGAGTGCTGTGAAGTGTGGGGCAGGTGTATCCAGCTTCTTTCCTGTGAATACAGGAGTGAGGCAAGGGTGCGTCCTTGCCCCATCACCGTTCAACGCTTGTATGGACTGGGTATTGGACAAGGTTGTAGATCAAAGTGATTGTGGAGCATCCGTCGGCAACACCAAGATCACTGATCTTGTTTTTGCCGATGATGCAGTAATCTTTGCTGAGTCGCTGGAGGTCCTGGTGATGGCTCTCGAGGCGCTGCACGAGGAGGCAAAGCCTTTGGGACTTGAGGTCTCCTGGCTCAAGACCAAAGTCCAGGTGTTTGGAGACTTACTAGATGAAGCAGTACAGTCTGTTCATGGTTGTGGCGTTGGACATTGAGATCTTGGAAAGTTTTACATACCTTGGTAGCGCAGTCCCTAATGACGGCGGGTCACGTCAAGAAGTCTTACGGCGGATTGGCATAGCCCACGATGTTATGGACTCGCTTAGCGGGAGTATTTGGCGTTGTCGGTACCTGTGCAGGAGGACAAAGATCCGGATCTTCA
Organism: Chionoecetes opilio; assembly: GCA_016584305.1. Classification (NCBI taxonomy): domain Eukaryota; kingdom Metazoa; phylum Arthropoda; class Malacostraca; order Decapoda; family Majidae; genus Chionoecetes; species Chionoecetes opilio. The sequence continues at coordinate 72,346 of JACEEZ010021052.1, forward strand.
AATCGCTTGTGATCCCTGTCTTACTCTATGGTTGTGAGACATGGACACTAAATAGTGACTTGAAGAGAGGAATCAATGCCTTTGGTAATAAGTGTCTTCGCAGAATCATGGGGTATCGCTGGCATGATTACGTGTCAAATCAGCGATTGCACCGTGAGACTGAATCGAGACCTATTACCTGCATAGTCCGTCAGCGCCAACTTCGGCTATATGGGCATGTGGCACGCTACCCTGAAACCGATCCTTCCCATCGGGTTGTATCTGTAAGAGACAATCCGGCGTGGAGGAGGCCAAGGGGGCGCCCACAAGGCTCGTGGCTGGGGCAAGTTGATGTTTCTTGTCGAGAGCTGCTTGGTACGGGAAAGGAGCCTGCATGGGAACTCGCGCGTGGTGACCCCCGGGAGCGGCGTCGTAGGGTGGGCGAGGCGACGCGCCCCCCGGCGTATGCCCCCAATAATTGATTGATCTGTGTCATATTATGGCTATAAATGAACAAATTACGAAAATATCAACCGAGTGGCGACCTACACTAAGATCGCCAGCTAGTGTTTACGTTTTGAATGTCTTCCCGCCATCGTCGTCGCCCAAAAAAAAAACGAGTATTGAAATTTGAAACAGTTTATACTTGCAGATACAAAGCATAAACAGCACTGAAACAGTGTAGATTATACAGTCATGATATAAACTACTGTGTACCATCTTCAGTGGCACATACAAATCAGTAGTGAGCTATAAATCATAATATATACTAGGTACCAATACTAGGCCCAAGACCTCCACAAATATTCGTCACAGGAAAAATGACATTGAACAACAATTAATAACAACAACATGATACACAATTGTTACTGATATCATTTTTACGTATGTACACTAGAAGAAAAATGACACAAATATATTATGTCCAGCTTCACGAGATCTACCCTATGGCGCTATCCTTCCCAGCATGTCACGTTTTTGAGATATATCAATTATTTTGATTAAAACAAAATTTTATGGGGTTATTTATGGATGAAAATTTAGATGTACAATTACTATTAAGATCATCTTTACGTCTGTATGATAATAAAACGACCAAATTTTCGGCAGCTTCTAATGGTAAAAACACAACCTTTATTGCGTTTCCCAATTTGTTATTATGAAACTATTGACCCTAGACCAAATAAGGCATGAATACTTTTTGTTAAGCTCAACGAGATCTACCCTAAACCTCTATCCGTTTCTCTTTTGCTTATACAGATTTTGAGATATACCAGTTTTTATATTTTGCGCACCCTTGTGCCGTTCAATTTCCAGCAGCTTATTGATGCACCCTACATCTATCTCTTATCCGTCTAACAGTTTTGTTATGTCTTGATGGAGAGCGTGTCTGCAGGAATCGTATTTCACTTTGAAAAATGTACATTTCGTATTCGCAAGAGTTTGACGCATGTATGAAATCGCTCCCTTGATTTCTGCAATTTTTTTTTTCGGGTAATATGCCCTAAAAACAAACTTAATGCGATTATGTAGAAATGGAATTTTAATCTGCTTATACCACAGGGAAGCCTGTTGAAATCTGGATTTTTCCCTCTATAACGTATTTTCGAAACAAATCCGGTTCTTGCGGTATTAGGGAGGGCAACATTGCTTCCCACCATTTTCCGCAGCCTCGTAGTGATACATTTCACGGCGAACGTTTTTTTTTACAGAACAAACGTACTTCGCGCGTTCGCGGCTTCAGTCTCTCAGATTCCGTCTCAGAGACTAGACAGACGTGCGCGTGCGTGCTCTCGCATGAAAGGCTCCCCCCCCCACCCCCCCCTGGATATATTTTTCTCGCAGCACTCTTATAGGAATGTGAGGGGGAGTTTGCAGGGGAGTGATGGTACACGTGTGTTTGAAAGGTGTGTGTGTGTGTGTGTGTCTTAAAGTAGTCGTCCAGACCCATTTTTTTTTTGCCGAATTATGTTGAATGTACATTCAAAACACCTAATCCACCAAAAATAATTGATTTCCAGACCTTATTTCCGTAAAAACACGACTTTTGTAAAAAGCGCGCGAAAAAAAAATCTTCCCTCCAAAAGGGCTACGACTGTTATTGATGACGTCAGAACAGGGACGCCCGCAGACACTCTGTCTGGCACCTGTCGGCAAATGTTATGATGAGCGATTGTACTTCGGTGTCAGACAGTGAATCTGTCGCTGTGACAGATTTAGAGTACGATGCTCAATCTGACACCGAAAGAAATGACGCTGGTCGCGTATACTATGAGGAAAACGAACCTCAGATTGTCATGGGATCCTATATGTTTGAGCCCGAGTACGAGGTGGATTAACAGGTGTCTCTTTATCTTTCTTTATCTGTCTCTTTATCTTGGCAGGAGGTATGAGATGTGCACTCGCGCGTATGTCCCCCGGTGAAATTATGAATTATTTAATCATAATTTCTACTAGTTATGGACAATTACAGTATCTTATAAGTTTTAACTACACAATCGATATTAATAAACGGCTGTTATTTACCAAATAAGCAGTACATGAGAACAGCAGGGCTGTCATAAGCAATAATGTAAAGGGCTACTTGGCATTATGTCGGCGAGGAAGAGGCAAGGTGGGTAGGGATGGGTGCCGTGCGAGGCTACATCAGCTGTGTCCCTCCTTCTCCCGCCCAGATTAGCGACAGTGTTTAGTTTGAGAGAGTTAAAATCATGACTTATTTAGTATCAATTTGAGATAAATAAGCTGTAGACAGTGTTGTACGCTTACGGTAATGTGGAGCATTGGGACATTTCTGTTAGGGTATCTTCTTCTGTATTCCGTACGGCAGACCATTTGCCACTTCCATTGCAGAACCCTAGATTAAACACCATATCCGCATACGATCCACGCTTACTGTAGGCGAGTAAGCTTTTTTCATTGTGCCGCAGAGGTTCACTCTCTCAAACTATACACATGCCACTCGCCCCTGGGCGGGGAAGAAGGGAGGGACACAGCTGATGTAGGCCTAGCACGGCACAATCCCCTGTACACCACCTTGCCTATTACTCGCCGACATAAAAACAATAGTCAAGTAGCCCTCTCTTACATTAATATGCTATGACAGCCCCTGCTGTTCTCATGTACTGCCTTATTTACAGGTAGAATGAAAGACGTTATTAATATCGATTGTGTAGTTTAAAATTATAAGATACTGTTAATGTCCATAATGTGAGTAGAAAATTATGATTAGATAATTCATAATTCACGGGAGGGCATACGGGCTGCGAGTGCACATCTCATACTCTGCCCCCGCTAGCACCGGAGCTACATGGACGGCAGCGTAAATATTTTCTCACTCCATTTCAGGTAAAGGAAGCTTCCCAGGAAAAAAAAAGCAGATGGGATATGGAGAGGGCATTTTGGTCTTAGAATAAATCGGTTTATCTCCTGTAGCGAAACATTTGCATAAAACTGGTGTTACACCTTGTATTATCTCTGTGTTTTACGGTCTCACTCTGCTGGATCAGCGCGGGGAAGATGAGCCACTCGCCCTGATGCTACGTCACCGGCGAGCCTGGAAAAAAAAGGCACCTGAGGTCTGCAAAATCTTGAAGAGCGTTGCAAGACTCGGGAAATGTGCAGATTTTGATTGCGCGATTAGTCTAAAGAAAACGGCTCTGACTGGATGGATACGAAAAAAAAGAGTGACGAGACGTCATTGCTTGCATAGATCGTTAATGCTATGTGTTTGGATTGCATTTATCAGGAATGATGGAAATGGTGCTGGACGATTACTTTAAATGTGTGGTGCACTGCACGTAAACAAGTCAGATACAGAAGCTGCCTGTGACGAGTTTATATTTGTACGATTCGTAATACCAAATCGTACTACATATCCCCGTGTGTGTATGTAATAGCATTTTACGTTATAAAGTGTGTACAAAAGGGGGTGTATGTGCACGTTGCACACAGTTGCCGGCACAAACTTTTGTTCATTTACAGTCCATAAATATTGGACTGAGAAGCAGATTGTGGAACGTTGCCTCACGGTCAGGAATTTTTGAGCTCTAAAAAAAACAGGAAATGCGTTTTTGGCTATCATAAAACTTTACGAAAACGTTTTATTGGGCTCTGGCAGAATTCTGGTTAAAAAAGACAAATAACAAACAACAATATTGTTCTTTCGCAAGAATGTTACAATGGGGTATTGAGATCATTTTACTGTGTGCTAATAAAAAATCGACCAGTTAGTATAGGCTGTTTTAAAATGGTCGAGAACATACCCTTATTGGGATTCCCTATTTATTTACTATGAAACTATTAACCCAGACCAAAATAAGGCATGAATACTTTATGGTTAAGACTCAATGAGCATCTGTACCCGTAAGCACTACTCCGTTTCTTTTTTGCCTTATACAGATTTTGAGATATAAGTTTTATTTGCCACACGGTATGTGCCTTCAAGACCAGCAAACTTATTGCTGCACCAAAACTCAAATTCTTTTATCCATCAAACATTGTTATGTCTGATGCGCAGAGCGTGTCTGACAGGAATCGTATTCCACGTTGAAAAAAATGTAGCATTCTATTTCGCAAGAGTATTTTACGCATGTATGAAATCGTTCCATTGGATTTCGGAATATTTTTTCGGGTAATATGCCGTAAAAACAAAACTGTAATGCGGTCATTATCGCAAGGAATTTTAATCTGCTTACTGACGGACAGGAAGCCTAGTGTGAAATCTGGATTTTTTTGTGCCTCCAACGTTTTTTCGAGAAAAAAAAGTCCCGTGTTTAGGATAATTAGGGAAACATTGCTTTCCCCAGTTTGTCCGCAGCCATCGTTACTGATACAGTTCACGGCAACGTTTTTTTTTTTACTTGAACAATGCGCTTCACAGTACAGTGGTGACGAGATTGCCAGAAAAGTCTGGATTTTATCGGCTGATTTTGGGGTTTCAGTCAGATTTCCAGACATGAAATCTATATCAGATTTTCTTGAACTATTAGCAGAGAAAATCCACAATATATCCAGAATAAAGAGAGTGAGAGAGAGAGTTTTACGTACGTACACTGTTCGCACACAATAGGCCACTGCATGAATATTACGGATACCGTATCGCAAAATGTCCACTAAATCTGATTAGAGAGCAACTTGCGGACACAAAAACTGGGTGTCTAGCGACCAATATTTGATGTTAGTCTTAACTAAAATAAGGGCAATCTAAGGTGCTCTTATTTGAAAATCAGGTTTCACTAAGTAAAAACCAATGGTTTTTGAGATACTCATGCCATACCCATGAACTTGGTAGAGAGAAAATAGTATTTGAAAGTATGATCTACTCCTTGTATGGTCCCCGACAGACCTTTACGAATCTGTTACGTCAAAATGTAATTATAAAGATATATAATCTCTTCATTACATAATTATAATACCCCTAATCATTTGAAATGTTCCAAAGTCTTACCCCAATGTTGTTCTTTTGGAATGTAAAAACGCATGGCAAAAAAGAGAAAAAAAAGAAAAAATTTTTTTTAGGTAGCTCACACACCGTCAAAAGTTTGCAACATTCGAGTAAAAAACCCCCTAGGATGTACTCGCAACACACAACAGAACACTCCTAATATGCATACATCAACGAACTAAGAATTATAGGAGTTACAAGCACCACAAAACTACACAAAAATAAGTTACTCCTAAAGTCATCGTAAGCACTAACATTCAGTGCTACGCTACTACATGTCTGGCGCATTTATAAAACAATATTATAGAGTGTCCGATCGATCACATCTCAGCATTTATGACCTGTGTGTCTCAGTGAATTCAGTTATTCATGTCCAGTTAAAGAGTCTGCTTCGCCTGTCTTGTCTGGGCAAAGCCCGCCGATGATTCTTCGACGACTTGAAGCAGGTACCTGCAGCTGGAGACTCATTCCACGTGTCAAGGAGTCTGTTGAACTACCTGTAATGAGTGCCACTCCACTCGTTCAGCGTGGTCGTTCACGACTACTTTTATCAGATGGCCAAACGATCCCTTGGCCTTTTGGAAGTACTCCGATCCTATCACATCTCGGGTCTACTTGGAGAAATCCATTGGTAGTCCATCAGCTCGAAATAGGGAACATACTTCAGCGTGACGAAATTCTTCGAACTTGTTTCTCTCGGAAGGAACTTTGAGGCTGACTGTCACCTTCTTTGCGTTGAGATGAGTAGCTCATGTTCTTTCATGGCTCACGCCCACCATCAGCCTTTTTGTTGATGGGATTGACCTGGCTGTCAAAAATAATGCCAAAACCAACGAAGTGACTGGCCAAGTACCACAGGTGCTTGGGCGAGTTTTTTCCGATGCGTGCTTTGAGATAGCTCCGTGGATGTCTAGAGTGTACTACGAGAGGGATGTCAAGAGTAGGAAGTCGTTGTATGGTGGCAACTTGGCCTGGTTCCGGGACGTGTATTCCACGCTTTCCAAGTACTGACACGAAAAACACCAAAATGAACACATCACGACAGTCCAATCTCCCCCATGTTTGTCAGCTTGAACTGCCCTCACCGCGAAATCCAAGTCTTCAAGGAGTAGATACCCTTGGACATACCAAGCGTTGCGTGTGCGTGCATGTGGTCTGGCACATGATCTATACTCCTCGACGAGAAGGAATGGTTCCAAGGACAATGTAGCCGCCAATGTCCAGAACCGTCTGTAGTTATCGTCTCGCGCATGTCCCTTAACAGGTTGCCTGTGGCAAAGTCCGATGGTCGAATCTTTTATGTCTTCCGCGGAGCTTGGCCTTCATCCCACTCTCGATATCCACGGGTGCGATTTCCTCCTTGTCAATTACGCCAGCGTGCCTGGAAGGCTTCGAATCAGTTGAAACCTCTGGAGGAGATGGTGGAGCCCTATGCATAGTTGAAAGGAGCGGAACACCAATGATGAGCTCCATTAATCTATGATGTCTGCAAGCCAGTGACAGAAGGCTCCATACACAAGCTATTGCTCCGAGAGACACAAGCACCGACCAAAGCCTGACGGGTGTTGAGCTGGTTTGTGTCGAAGCACATGGCTTTGGATGTTGTCAGCAATAACCACAATCTTCCACTGAATCGGAAAACATGCGCTGCAGCATAGCACCTCCCCTGAGAAAACGTCTTTACCCGACGACAAGTAGTTGGGAGCCCCCCCGGAAATCAATCTTCTCTGTCGCTGTCAAATCTTGAAGAAGTTTTCCATCCCAATGGACACTGGACTGACCAAGATACGCGACCTTGAGATCAGCTGCTTCTTGAGCTCGATGCTCACACATATCTCCGGCAATAGTGGGACGATCTGTTCACTGGCTAGGTTGTCTATGTGTTCACCATCCCTCTTGACAGTTTCGTGCAATGACAAAGGTACGCCTTGCGGTCCGAGACCTTCGTCCCTGTCCAGTGCTGCTGAGAGCTGTGGGTGCTGATTTTTTGGTACCCCTCTTTCTCTTGAGAGAAGTTGAAGCACCAGAACAGCTCCCGAGTCCTTCTTAAGTCACTGATCTTATGGTTATTTTTTCATCTGAGCTGCTCGCTGCCGGTGGACGAGGCTAGCTCCCCATCATTCGTGTTCTCTCTGCCACCCGTGATGGTTTACCATTCCATGCCGGACGGCACGTCTTTTGCCATCTCTCCTAACTGTACTAGCAACTCAGCATACTACGTTGCTCCTTAGCAAACAGTTAGCATTGTCAACAACTGCCATGTTACTCGCTTCCGTTCTTCACGCTGTGGCACAAAGAAGTCCTGATGTCTTCAGCGATGTGTCGCACCATGTCGAGAGCTTTTGCATGGGCAAACACAAAGAGAGATATTGTCAAGGCTCGTGAAACGAAAGCACTCTCGTTGGCTTGATGTTAGCAGACAAGCCTTCTTTGTTTTCTAAGGAGGACGCCATGTTCTCAAATGTCTTTTGTAATTTTGTTCTTGACAGTTTTGATGATTCGCAGTGGAATCCCTTGCATTCTGCCAAAAATTGGCCTAGTCTCCGATATGGTAGCATCAGAAGACTGGTCGCAATGGCGTTCATTAAGTTTCAAAGGATGGTGGATGCACCGGAGAAATAAACCGAGTGCCCCTTTCAGCACGCTCAGACGGTAGTTACTACCTAATTAATCGGGGCACAGTGTTTCCCAATCAGGTACACTTGGTTTGGGGTCAGTGGCCGACCTTGATCACTGTTCAGGTATCCTGCCACAAAACAGAAACAATGGAACAATATTGTAAATAGGTAATAGGGTATATAACATAATACGTCACATCCAATCACGAAAGACTGAATTCAAAAGCCTTTTGTTAGTTTATTCAACAATCAGAATGGTCATCAAAACATTGAATAAAACATGATATAATTTAACTATGTACCCAGTTACCCCCAGTACACAACAGCAGTTTCATACAGTTGGGAAAAATATTTGGGGGCTTCAAAGTCCCATGTCTTGAACGTCATGCTCGCAAATTTCCAAAATTCATACATTGCCGCAGCACCCGCCGCACCGCACACCTGAAATACTCAAAAAACTCTCAACCTCATGCGTACCGCATACTAAACATTCATTCAATTGTTCGAATAATTTTTGTAGACAAATTTTAAAATTCATATAATAGGAACAACATGCAAGGGGTAAGACTTTGATATTTGGTGACCTTCGGAAAATAAGACCACACTGAACACACTACCTACTGAAATCACATAGTAATCTCTAAACTGTCTTTCCTAGGGAACCTCAGGAGCGCTGTCCTAAAATAAATAGTAAAAAAGGAAATTTGAATCAAATTATTGTTATTTTCTTTATATTAGAGGTACGATTATACATACTAATTAAGGGGAGATAGGGGTTGTAACGTATAATAGTGGAATACTAATGCGAACAAAAAATCAGGTAAACAATAGTATGAAAATTATATGGGCCAGCAAAATATATTCAGGTACAGAGTACCTTGTGTGATTATTTTTAATCAGGTATGGAAAATAGGTATGGTACTCCGTAGTGTAGTGTTAGCAGGCTCGGCTCACAACCGAGAAGTACCGCGGGTGCGATACCGGGCGGCGCGCAGATAAGATCTGGGTGTCTGTTTCTTAAAACCCGAGCACTGTCCACCCAGCAGTGAATGCGGTAACCGAAGGCTGTAGCCCGGGGTTTGAGACCCCACCTCCCGGGTGGTTGGCTCGGCCAAAAAGCACACTTGAAGCTGCAGCGGTAGATTACTACGGCTCTGAGGAAATATACTTCTTTAAACAAAACAAAAAAAATCGTGGAGGGCCACAAATTCACCATTTTCCAAAGGGGGGTACGTTTTCACTGATTACAGATACCCCCACTGGGGGGGGGATTCTATACAAGGCATGGGGAGTGATCATATCGCATATCGTTATACCAAAAATGTGTAGCTACACGCTAAAAAAGATTATTCCGTACTAAAATTGATTCAAGAAAGGAAAAACACAAAGATTATCCCATACAAAGGACTTGTTTACCTTTTAACTAGCAAATAAGCACTATTTATAACTTAAGCGTTGTTTCATAACTTGTCTGATCCAAATCCAAAATAACTACAGGGATTTGCAAGAAAGACTCACCAGAAAGTCCCCCTGTTATAATCAGGACTGAAAGGACACCTGTTCTGGCTGTTCTGTGTACCTCTGTAGTGAATTTCTTGAGGACATTGTATAAATGCACCAAATCTTAGGTTTGCGAATCTAGCCTCTTTTTACGTGTGAGCTCTCACAGTTCCCCTAGGAGACCTTTCACCATATGCCTATTAACACTTGGTGACATTTATAATTTCAGGCAAGAAGAATGTTGTAATAAAAAAAAACCTACTTTGGAGCTCATTCTCAGGAAGGAAATAGTTGTTCTTCAGAAATTGTCCGTCACAGATTTAATACTGTTACTGACACAATGAGCCTGCCTCCCACATTCCTGCCATGCCTCCAGTTGTAGCTCAACTAAAACGAGTCACCTGCCGTTGGGGAGCCTTATCACCGTGGAAAAGGGCGGACGTTTTTTGGCTCGTACATGCTTCCTCGTCTCCCTTCATCGAGTATTCAGATGAATCGTCAAAAGTAGTTTTCACGAGTCTGCCTCGTCAGAGGCTGTTCTTCAAGACTTCAGTTTACTTTCTTTTGCAAGCGCGTGTTATCTTCGTTTTACTATGTCATGCGTTAGGGTTGAGCTGGAAGCCTATGGGGAAGGCACTTAATACCTCAAATGTAATATACCAGTTCTATTCCAGTAAATAGTAATTGTATATATAATATGAAAATCCCATAATCCACGAACAGTATTTAGATAAGTTCTACGCGTTACGCTCTGTTAGATCCGTATTGAATATTAAAATTGTAATTGTTAAATTGTAGAAATATGTAGAAAAAAAACCAGATGGCCAACGACAGGGGCGGATGTATGTGTGGCGGAGCCCTAGGTCGGTGGGATCGTGCGGCGCCCTGAATGAAATGTGGGGTAAATTATAGTCTTTTCCGACTCTTATTAGTTTTTTTTTTTCGCCAGTCCTTCACAGACCCCTGTCATATACCTCTAGAAACGTAATATAAAGTGGGGGAGAGATGCCTGGCAACCGGCCCCCAACCCCACCCCCCATAACATTACACGCGCCCTGAGACCCCCCCAAAATAAAATTTTAACCTAACTCACTACAACCTAACCAATAAACCTAAAGAGATATAAGGGTGGGACAAGGACTACAATTTTTACCAAGTTAGGTATTAATTTATTTTTTAGTATTTAATCTCTCAACTTTATTATTATTCGTGTTTTGTTTTTTAGAGGTATCTGAAGGGATTGTGAAGGTACTGGAGAAAATAAAACCGCTAGTAAGGGCGGGGAAAGGACTCTAGAATTTTACCAAATGTGCGGTCAGATTTCATATTAGTTTAATGAAACTTTCTTCCAGCCATAATTTTTACATTCATGGTTTGGTACTAAATTTGTGGCATATTTTATCTGGCTACATGCAAGTAACAGTATATCGAGAGAATAAGAAATGTTCGGCATTAAGATTTTCATTGAAAACTAATTTTTTCCTCTGTGGTGCGGGGCCCTTGCGGGAGTGGGGACTAGGCCATGGCCTACTCGGCCCCCCCTTAAATCCGCCACAGGAAACTTTATTTTAGGGGGTTCTATGCTGTACGGTAGGGGTTAAGAATAAAAAAAATAAAAAATGGCCGACGCTATAGGAAACTATTTTAGGGGGGTCTTTGGGGGGTATTTATTTTATTTTTAGGGGGGTATTTGCTGTAGAGGTTAATAATTGTCTGAAAATGGTCAAGTAAAAAAAATACGAAAAAATCAAATACCGATACCGGTAATACCGGTATTTTGGCACGGCATCGGTATACCGGTGTGAGGACGTACCGGTATTATTCCCGCAAACCGGTATCGGCAATACCGGTATTTTCTTGATACCGCACAAACCTAGTGCATGTGCGTGTGCACGAGCACGTAAACAAGTTTAAAACCGAGACTGCCTGTCAGGTTATATTTGTCAGCCTCCTCGTAACCAATCCATCCATCGGGTACTGTTACTACATTATTAGCGTACTGGTTATGTATTATATGTATGTGTTAATCGATACTAATACAGGATGTCTGAGTGTCTGTGTGTCTTGTACTGTGGCGAGTGTTCCACTTCGTTCCCCCTCCCCCCCACCCACCCCTTTTGCTGATAAATAAAGACGGGTTTGTTGTCGTAAGACGCCTGGACATGCCGTTGTTGATCAAGTCAATATTAGTAAGTATTCCCCTCAACATCCGTTTTCTTTGCCTTTGTTAGTAAACGGATTGCTTTTCTTAAATAGACACGTCTTGCCCACGCGACACCGGCATGTAGCAGTTTTTTTCTTGGTGTTTCCTCTTTTTGTTCTTTCCCTGGCAAGGCACTGCAGTGTAAAGATAAAAAACATTCACTGTGATATTTCCCCTTTTGCTCAATATTTGTAAGGTATTATATTCAAAGATGGCAATAGTTTTGAATTCGAGTCTCAGGCTGTGATTTTTCCCCGTAGTTAATAATTATAAAACATTAGCAAAGTTATGTTTTCACAAAGTCTATACTATAATTTGAGCAACGTTCACAATCTGATTATTTTCCAGTCCTCATGAATTTATACATTGTTTTGTGTGCAATATTCTCAATATTATGAACATACTCTAATAAATTAATATACTCTTATTATCTATTAAAAAGTTCGCTTGTGGAGATTATTTTCCATGGTAAATATATGGTTTTATTAATACATGGAGGCTCTGATTTGATTGTTTTAGTGCTTATTAAAATCATAAATTGCTACCCTAACAATTTCCTATTTAGATGGATACATCCTTGATAGAATCAGTGCAGAGAAGGATGAGCAAAATGATTCATGGGATGCATAAGTTTAGTTATGCGAAGGGATTGCAGCTATTAAATTTACACTCACTCGAGAGGCGTAGAGTAAAGGCCCCCATCCACGGTGCGATCTGGTCGTACGACCATCGGACAGATCTGGTTGGATTCAACCAGATTGGATCGTGAGTGGGGTGATTTTGGTCTGTCCGACCGACTGACAGCTGGTCGGATGCGACCAAGCAGTGTTTGGTTTTTAGATCCGACAGATCATCCGGTTCAGACCGGATCGCACCGTGAGTGTGCTGATCGTGAGGCCAGCCGTCAGTTTCGCCACTGACAGCGTCGCGAGAGGACTACCAAGATGAATATTGTTTCTTTAATGAGAAGCACTTTTGGACAGAATTCATCCAATTATATAGAAACTGAATGTTTGTGGGAAATAAAAAGCAAAAAGTAAATGGATAAATTTAAGAAAAATGCAACTTATGAGTATATAGGTGTCCTGCACGTGACATCACAGCCCTTGTTGTGGCTGCGACAGGCGCGGGAAATGCGAGCTGGAGGATCAACAAACTCCACTTGCCGCCCGTGTTTGCCAGCTTATGGTAATTTTCCCCTACCAAATATATGTTTATCAGTATAAAAGATATACTGTCATCTTCGGAAATGCTTGTTCTATAATATTATCAAATAAAAAACCGTAAAACACACTAAAGAAAGGCCATTATGAGACTCTCAAGAAATATGCATGAACTTAATATTCACCAACTCCAGCTCCCATTTAATATTTTGCTCGAACACTTTTTACATGGACAATGTCAATAGAAGCGGAATTTCATTAGCTTTCCATTGATATATTTCGTTATCTGATAAATAAATTAGAACCATGCATAAATTAGCGTTAACTAAATAAATAACATCATGATATGGGGTAATTTTTCCCGATTGATGAGGTTATTTATTTAGTTAACGCTAATTTATACCTGGTTCTAATTCATTTATCAGATAACGAAATATATCAATGGAAAGCTAATGAAATTCCGCTTCTATTGACATTGTCCATGTAAAAAGTTTTCGAGCAAAATATTAAATGGGGAGCTGGCGCTGATGAATATTAAGTTCATGCATATTTCTTGAGTCTCATAATGGCCTTTCTTTAGTGTGTTTTACGGTTTTTTATTTGATAATATTATAGTAAAAACATTTCCGAAGACAACAGTATATCTTTTATACTGATAAACATATCTTTGGTAGGGGAAAATGATCATAAGCTGACAAACACGGGCGGCAAGTGGATTTTGTTGGTCATCCAGCTCGCTCCGACGGGCGGCATTTGGTTTGAAGACGGCGGCATTTGGCTTGAATACGCTAGGTCGTGACGTCAGTGCAAGACACCTATTGGTAGAGAAACTCGAGGAGTGACAGTGAGCGAGTGAGGCTAATGTTGAAACAGTAAAAAAAAAAAAAAAAAACTATATGAGAAGTGGTGTGCCGGAAATATATTAAGAAAATAACGGGCCTCTGTGAAATTTAGTGTGAACGCGGATGTTTACGTTGTGGTATCAGATTCCATCAAAAGTAATTCGATCCTCGTTGCATAGACCCATCATGAGAACCACTCTCCACCGTTTCTATCACCAACTGAACTGGTCTTGAGGTGCGGTCGGATCGTTAGTGTGTGGTAGGAAATCCATCGGATCAGGTCTGTCGGATCAGATCGTACGACCAATCGTACCGTGGATGGGGGCCTTAAGGGGCGATCTGATATAATTTGTTAAAGTAATCGTCCAGACCATTTCATCATTCCTGATTTAATGCAATCAAATCATAGCCATTAACGAGTATATCAACAACACGTCGTCACTTTTTGTATCCAGTCAGCCGTTTTTAAATAATCCGCAATCAAAATCTGCAAATTCCCCGAGTTTTCAAAACGCTCTCAAGGTTTGCAGACGCTCAGGCTCAGGCTCGGTGACGTTTCTCGCTCAGGCTCGGTTTCTGATAGATTTTTTTTGCTATATGCCACATGCATGCATCCTTTATGGGTGCAGCAAGACAGCTGTGCCTTTCGAGAAAAGTTTGCACACGGAAAGGAGTGGCGTGTGTAGGGTGATACACGCCTATAGTGTTTTGGGGCGAGCAGTTGTGTTGAGAAACGGCGCCCCAACGCAAGACACTGAGACAGTGACTCAGTCCAACACTGTACCAGACCAGGTGGCCCTGTTAGACAGGGACGCCAGGACTGGCAGCAGCGGTGGACCACCACGACTGTGAGGCTTTGCCTCTTAACAAGACCAAGTAAACCAGTTGTGGAGTGGGCGTGCCCTGTGGTGAGAGAGTTGTGGGTGTCTTCGGCTACTCGACGACGGACAATAAAGTAGCTCCTGGCGAGCTTGAACTAGAGCAGTGGTCTTCTTAACCTGGGGTACCTGTACCACCAGGGGGTACGAAACCTTACACCTGGGGGTACGAGACATGCTGACCAATAATTCAATATCATATTTATAAGGAGGTTTAAATTATATATTAAAAATTATTTTGTCTGTCTTGCCTTGTTTTTTGCATCATTTTGTGAGAAATTGAAGCTGAAACATAGTGTTCCTGTTTCCACACGGAAGTGAGGTGGCTGCTCACGTACTACTTACCCCACACGTGTCTTTCGAACTACTCGGAAGAAATCAAGAGGTTTCTTATAAATCAAGGCAGTGACATTGCCGACCACTTTGTAAACGGAGTTCATTTTGTCCTTAGCATACCTGGGCGGGAACCCAGCAACAAAGGTAGTAGCGCCAGCAACGACCATCTCCGAACTTCTTTTCCTTACGACTAAAGAAAGCTACACAGCTTCCCTCGGTCGGTCGTTAACGCGTCGGAAGGCGCTGACTGGCTAAAGCCCGGTTCCCACCTTCCCGCTTGTACGGCCGCCGTACAACAACAAAGACGTCACAATGACGTCACAACAAAGTCTACCGCACCGCCGTACCGCTGTTCGGCCGCCGTACAAAGTTAAATTCAAGTCATCTCTCCCGCTCGGCGGTGTCCGCTCGAGTGGAGTTGCCAACTGTGCCCAGTTACCACAAATACCACTCAAGCGGTGATGATGGTGACGTCATTGTTGTTGTATGGCGGCCGTACAAGCGGGAAGGTGGGAACCGGGCTTAAGACGAGTAATGACGTCATCAAGCTCATCATCAGTCACCAGCCAATGACAAACAGTTTTTAAAACTTATCGACCAATCACAAGTCAGCGAGACATATTTCCGGGCAAGAATGGCATGCCAGACTGCCTCTCCCCGCCTTCTGTCCCCGTCATCTCAAACTAATTCTCGTTTTATTCGGAATGCTTGCGTTTTAAGGAGTTTTAATGTATCAGATAATAAGATGTATAAGTAAGGAGCCTGTGTTGCTAGTGTTTTGGTGGTAGAAGGTGTGTGTGTGGGTTGAAATAGTGAATATTTGTGATATGGGGAGGCCCCGCGGCAAGGCCTCTCCGTCACTCTGCCCCGCCATCAGTTACCCCATCATAACATCTTTAAATCACCCTTATTTAAGGTGACACACGGTGCTACATTGATTAAGATAATGACAAGTATATATAACATCTCACAATAATCACTAAGTTGTATAATAACGAGTAATAAGACGTTTAATCCTGCCCAAACCTACAGTGTCGGAGGAGCTGGCGGCTCCAGCTGCCACACTCAAACGTTTTGAGTAAAAACCCGCAGTTATCCGCCTCACCTGTGCCTTCCTGAAGAAGACAGCCAGCTCCCAAGCCTGTGATAGCACCATAGGATATCAACAGGGATCATAGGATTCCTCAAGGGGTTCTCGCTCCCCTACTAAATATTAGCAAAGACATGTATCTCCCTTGGTGAAGTTGGTGTTGATATCCACCTCACGGGCTTCATCATGCTGCTGCTGCTGCTGCCGAAGGCCGCGCTCGCGCTGCCAGACGTGGATGAGTCCCTTGCTTGTATTTAATCTCTTTACTCATATATATGAATAATATCCATCCAAATGCAATCATATGTCTACATTCACCTATAAAAAAAATATTTCATAGCATACCAAGCAATAATGAGCATGCCTGGCGACTTCCGACCTCTGCTAATACCGGTCTTGAGCAGTCGTTGGCCAGTGTGCACGTTAACGACGAAGCGTACGAATTTTCTGCGCTGTGGGTTCCGTCGTTGGACTAACGACCAAAAAAAGGTCTTTAAGTGTTTTGTGGGTTCTGGCCCTGACAGATGTATTCACGAACTTGAACGAGTTGAACATCTCCATCCCAGGAAGAATGCTGAACATGATAACTGTCAGAGAAGGGATTTGCCTTTACCCAGAAACTTTCAATTTGGATGTGGCGCATTGAAGAAGGGAATTTTGTTAACTTTCCTTCATTAGATGAGGCTGCTTTTGCAGAGGAAGTGTCCATCGTTACTGAAGTGAAAGCATTTGCAAGGGCTGATTCACTCCTTCTAGGGATACTTTCACCATGGACAGGTTTCTATGGCACAGAGATGGATACGGGAACCATATAATGTTCAACCTGGATTCCATGAATAACAGTAATATGTTGAAAGATGATCTTGTTGAGCGGCAGGCCAGCGACAGAATCCAAAAGCAGTTTGAATCAATGCAGCTAGATATGTTTTGGTGTGCTCAACTCAAAACATTCCCACAGTTAGCAGAAAGACCTCTGGAGGTCATTGTGCCATTTGTAACCACGTTCTTATGCGTTTTTCAACACAACTACACATCAAAACAAAGTTTAGGAACCGTCTGGATGCAAGTGACGACATGCGTGTGGCACTTCGGGAACTCGTTTTCAATCATCATAATTGATGAAATGCAACAACAAAAGAGTCACTGAAATGTAACATTGTGTACTATGTAGTATTGTAGTTAGTGAAATAAAAGGTTCGTTACTCTAATGATACTTTTTTCTGATCGGGGGTACGAGACAAATTATGAGATCTCAAAGGGTACGAGCACTAAAAAAGGTTAAGTAAACCACTGAACTAGAGACTCTAGACCACTGGCGAAAAAAAACCCCGCTTGCAAGTCCCTATAAAAAGATACTAAAGGAATACAGACCCCTGGATCAATTTTAGAACAGCATGGTGATTCAGCATGACGAAAGGATAAAACCTTATATATTTGTTATTATTTTCGTAATGATTTACCTTTACCATGTTCACAGTCTGGTTCAACTTTGGTCTTCTTAGTACATGCAAGGGACAGTCGTTCTCGGGGATATGGTCTTTCCAACTGGATGGGTTCGGAAGACTGACGCCGTAAGAAATAAGTGTCACTATTCCAGTAGAAGACTAGAGACAAGAGTAACAACAAGTCAGAGACAGAGGCTGCCTGTGACGAGTTATATTTGTCGGCCTCCTCGTAACCAATCCATCCATCGGGTACTGCTACTACATAGCCCCCGTGTGTGTATGTAATACATTTTACGTTATAAAGTGTGTAACATTGTGGGTTACGGTGTGCACATTGCACACAGTTGCCGTGCAGAAAACTGTCTTAGGCATTTGGCGGTCTAAATACGGGATAAAAGAGCGGATTTGGAACGCGTATTAGGCAGGATTTTTGGAGCACTAAAACTTTGCTTCCATGACTTTTCCCGTATCTATACGGGAAATGCGTTCTATACTATCAAAAACACTTCATAACTGTTCTTTGACTGGCAGGGTTCTGTGAACAAAAATATATAGAACAATTATTATTGTTCTTCGCACGATGTACAATTGGTATTGAGATCATTTTTACGTCTGTAGGACAATAAAACTCGACCAAATTTTAGGCAGCTTAAAAATGTCAGAACACTACCTTTATTGCGTTTCCCTATTTTTTACTATGAAACTATTGACCCTAGACCAAAAATACTTTTTTGAAATACTTTTTGCATGAATACTTTTTGTTAAGCTCAACCAGATCTACCCTAAGCATCTATCCGTTTCTTTTTTGCTTATACAGATTTTTAGATAGAATAGTTTTATATTTTGCGCACCCTTGTGCCGTTCAATGACCAGCAGCTTATTGATGCACCATACATCTATCTCTCATCCGTCTAACATATTGTTATGTCTTGACGGAGACCTTGTCTGCAGGAATCGTATTCCACTTTGAAAAATGTACATTTCTTATTCACAAGAGTTTTACGCATGTATGCAATTTTCCCTTGATTTCTGGAATATTTCTTTTCGGGTAGTATGACCTAAAAACAAACTTAATTCGGTCATTTATCAATGTAATTTAAATCTGCTTATACCACAGGCCTGTTAACAATCTGGATTTTTTTGCACTCTATAACGTTTTCTCGTAATACGGTTCTTGAAATAGTATGGAAACATTGCTTCCCCCATTTTCCGCAGCCCCGTACTACATTCCACACCTATTTTTTTTTTTTTTTTACCGAACAATGGCGCTTCAGTGACACTCGACCGATTCTTTAAACGTGGACTTCGGCTAACCTAAGACTAACCGTGGCTTTAGACAGGCATTCCCGTTTTCTAAACATTTTCCGGGGGGGATTAGTCTTAAGTTGATCTAAAACTAACGAGAATAGTATTGGAAATGTTAGACACCCAGGACCCTGTCCAACACTTGAGTCTAATGATATTTACGAATACTATGCAAATGCCCATGCTAAGAAAAAATTACGGTATTGCCATATTCTGTTTGGCAAAATATGAGTGTATACATGCTTTCTATGCAGATTATAGCATCTGAAATATTTTTTTAAAGACCGCGTTTGCGCCCTACGAAATCGGTTTGTGTATCCTCCTCGCCCGCCGAGTCAGACTATCCAGCAATATAATAGTCACTACTTATACGACTATACAGCGCCTTGCATTTAATTAAGGAAAGAGAGGAGACATTTATTCTCTTTTTGGTATAATGTCTGGTCTACGCTAACAGCGGTTCCTTACATTCCTCTACGGGGAGACCACGGCAGAAGTCTCCCATTTCCACACATCTATCCACCTCATTCTCACATCCTACTGTCCTCTCACTCATGCATGATCTCTCTCTCTCACATACTCCAACTATCAACTAAAAAACTAGTCAACTATCAACTATCAAACTCAACTATCAACTAGTGATTAAGGCATCATTAGTTGTGCAACTAAATAATAACTATAACATGACCATGACAATCTTGACTCCCGATAATGGGAAGAGCTATGAAGATCAAGGAAAATGTGAGTAAAAATGTGAATAAATGAAGAATATAGGTTCATATATGGTATGGTGTGTTTTGTTTTTTCTCGTAGCAGGGCGCGGAACAAATGACTCTTCCGCTCTCCGTCCCCCAATATATGATCTCCCTGGTTCAGGGCTGCCAACCCAAGCGCAGTCGTGGATCAACATAAGACCATGTTAGCTCTCGCTGCTGGTGTCTAAAGCACGCGTTCTTGGCATTGGCACCACTTGAGTCTAACATGGAAGCTCCACGTTAGACTCTCCCTAGTCCATGTTTAAAAAAGCGGCCGACTGACTCAGTCCCATCAGTCACTAGTCAGTTAACACGTCGGGCCTCACAGAGGAAGGACCTTCACCCCGTGTAGCGGTTCAGGAGGTTTGGTTATCCAGAAGGTTGTGTTTTCGGATGCCATGTAGGGCGCCAGAGGTACGATGATTACTTTTCATTTCATCCCGCCGCGCGGAGAGGCAACCCGCTTGCTCCCGCTCCTGCCTCACCTCAGCCGACCCCACGGCCGGAGATTTCCCTGGCGGATTTAAATTTGCCGTAGGATACTCTTTGGGGGGATTTACCCACCCATCTTCATCATTTATACATTTTTTCTCATCTTCACTGTCTTTCTAGTATATCTTTTGCGTCGTATTACCCAGTAATGTGAATATATACAAGCACACTCGATGAGAGACATCTTCTTGTAAATCAAGGAAGCGTAGCTTTGCTTGTTAGGTTGCATGTATACAGGGCGTGGCGTTCTGTCAGGAGGCCTTGCCTTGCATTCCCCTGTCACCGGCAGCGCGGTATCTCAACATGTAACGGCAGCATGTTATTTCTCCGTCAGGAGGCCGCCTGACACACCTCAGTCACGGGGAAGCGAGACCACTGAGGCAGCGGCCTCTCTCAACTGCCTGTTGTTCTCGTCAGGTGGCAGCCTGTCCCTCCACAATATCGGTGTAATGCATCTCACCATGTAGCGACATGATAATTTTGTTCTCCGTCAGGAAGCAGCCTAGCTGCCATTCCTCATTTAAGAGGCAGCTGGCATATCTCACCATGTAGCGACCTCATTTTGTTTCTCATTATTTATACATTATTTCTCACCTTCACTGTCTTTTTACGTATATCTTTTTGCGTCCCCGTTACACAGTAATGTGAATTGATATAAGCGCACTCGATGAGATACTTAATTACTGTACGAATCCTATAGTTGTAAATAAGGTAGCGTAGCTTTGCTGTTAACTTTGGCCCTTTCCCTTTTCTACCTAGTACATGTAAACTATAGGTGGCAGGGCATGACAGGTTCTGGCTTTCCGTTTGTTCCCCTTTCTAAATGAATTAAGTTTTAATTTTCAGTGATTTCATTTTTATATATTCACTTCCTCTTATCTGAGGAAATCTTTGATTGAAGTCGTCATCGGTTTTAGCTGGTATTTCATAGTAGCCTACTATATAGCTATAATTAACTGAGCTTATCTAAATGGAAATTCATTCTCACACAAAATGCACCATGCATATATGGTGAGCAGCTAGTTGGTGGAAGTAAAAAAATCGCTCTAGCTGACTCTTATCACTTTTAAATTTAGTCTAGACTACGGTTTGCCGTTCCTATATGCCCTATAGGAACCTGGAACTGTTGAGTACAGTAAAGGTTTTATGCTTGAAATGTAATGTACACATCCTAAGGATGCAGAAACTGCCGGATGCTAATTTGCATTTGTTGAGCAATTCGCATAATTGACCCTAATTAGCACATTCGTATTATCTTCCCTTTTTAAGCCCGCCTATAGAATTCCTATGGGTGTCTAGACCTAAGTTTTAAGTTCTCAAGATGTAAAACTGCAAGATGCTACTGTGTATATTTTTATTTTGTCCATAAATTGTCTAATTAGCATATTGATTAGGTATGTCACGAATTACGAATATTTCCTATTTGACATAGCATTGTTCTAAATCAAAGCCAAAAATCTGTTTTTAATTAATATTCTAAATCAACATATTTGTTCTTTAAATCAACAAATTTGCACTGTGCACATGAGTTTCGTGGAAATGGGACTGGAGTCAATAATGAAAATCGTCTGGTCAACACAAGTAGAGATTCCTTTTTG
>JACEEZ010021054.1:0-16852 GCA_016584305.1 Chionoecetes opilio
AAAACACTACATTTTAGGGGTTATAGCAATATGATAAGTAAAAGTAATTGTATATATAAATAATGCTACAGTTACAAGAAACTTGAAAAAACGCTATGCAATATACCGTTATATCACAATAAAATAAAATCCCTCCTACTCTTCTATTCAATAGCTTAATGTAATGTAAGCTACGTATAGGTGCAAATTATCTAAAAAGAGAATTTTCTACTTCCAATTGTAGGAAAACAGCTATATATCACCGATAAATAGCTAATATCATTGCAAAACACTACATTTATGGGTTTATAGCCAATATGATAAGTAAAGCTACAGTATATAAACAATAAACGCTTACAGTTTACAAGAAACTATGAAAAAACGTTGCCAAATATACCGTTATACCACAATTAAATTAACCTCTTATTTTCTATTTATTAGCTTAATGTAATGTAAGCTACTCTAAGGTGCAAAAATTATTTAAAAAAAAGGATGGTTATACTCAATTTGTAGGAAACAGCTGACATATCAACCGCTAAATAGCTAATATCATTGAAAACACTACATTTATGGGTTTATAGCAATAGGATAAGTAAAACTACTTGTGATATATACAATAACGCTACGGGTTTGACAAGAAACTATGGAAAAACGCTTGCAATATACGTTTAATCACAATTAAATAACCTCTTACTCTTTTAATAGCTTAATGTAAGGAAGCTACTATAGGTGCCAAATATTCTAAAAAAAGGATTTTATACGTCAATTGTAGGACACAGCTATATATCACTGAACCCATGCTAATAGCTAATCATTGAAAACACTACATTTTATGGGGTTTACAGCAATATAATAAGTAAACTACTTGTATAGATATACCAATTACGCTACAGTTTAGAAGAAACTATGAAACACGCTTGAAATAGACCGTATACCACAATAAAAATAACCTCTTACTCTCTATTTAATAGCTTAATGTAAGTAAGCTACTATAGGTGCAAAATTATTCTAAAAAAGGATTGTATTCTTCAATTTGTAGGAGCACAGGATATAATAAACCGTAAATTGCTAATAATCATTGAAAACACTAATTTATGGGTTTATAGCAATATGATTAAGTAAACACTACTGGTATATTTACAATAAAACGCTACAGTTTACAAGAAAACTATGAAAAAACGCTGCAAATATACCGTTATATCACAAAAATAACCTCTTACTCTTCTATTTAATAGCTTAATGGTAATGTCACGCTATTATAGGTGCAAATTATTCTAAAAAAGCGGATTTTATACTTCTATTTGTAGGAAAAACAGCTATATCACCGATAAAGAGCTAATATATTTAAAAACACTACATTTTATGGGTTTATAGCAATAGGATAAGTAAAAACTACTTGTTATATATACAATACGCCTTACAGTTTACAAGAAACTATGAAAAAACGCTTGCAATTATACCGTTTATCACAATAAAAACCTCTTACTCTTTCGATTTTAATAGCTAATGTAATGTACGCTACTTATAGGGCAAATTATTTAAAAAGAGGATTTATTACTTCAATTGGTAGGACAAAACAGCTATATATCACTGATAACTAGCATAAAATTGAAAAACACTACATTTTATGGGTTTATAGCATATAATGAAGTAAAAACTACTTGTATATATACAATAACGGACAGTTTAGAAGAAAACTTGAAAAAACGCTTGCATATACCGTTACTCACAATAAATAACCTCGCTACTCTTCTATTTAAATAGTAATGTAATGTAAGCTACTTATAGTAAAAATATTTCTAAAAAGAGAAGTTATACTTAAATTGTGGAAAAAACAGCTATATATCACGAATAAAAGCGTAATATCATGAAAACACTACATTTATGGTTATTGCAAATATAAGTAAAATACTTGTATAATAATATAACGATACAGTTAGAAGAAACTATGAAAAAACGCTTGCAATCTCGTTATTCACAATAAAATATTCTCTTACTTTCTATTTAATACCTTAATTGGGTAAATGTAGCTATTATAGGTGCAAATTAATCTAAAAAGATTATTTTTATACTTCAATTTGTAGGAAAAAGCTATATATCACCGATAAATAGCTAATATCATTGAAAACACTACAATTTAAAGGGTTTTATAGCATTATGATAAGTAAAAATACTGTTATACAATAAGCTACAGTTTACAAGAAACTATGAAAAACCGCTTGCCATATATACCGTTTTCACCCATAAATAAACCTCTTAATCCCTATTTATTAGCTTAATGTTAGTAAGCACTTATATGTGTAAAATTATTCTAAAAAAAAGGATTGTAGTCTTCAATTGTAGCGATGAACAGCTATCATCACGATAAAATGCTAATATCATTGAAACACTAATTTATTGGGTTTATTAGCAATATGATAGTTAAAAACTACTTGTATCTATACAATAACGCTACAGTTTACAAGGAACTATGAAAAAGAGTGCAATATACCGTTATATCACAATAAATAAACCTTATACTCTTCATTTAAGAGTTAATGTAAGGTAAGCACTATAGTGCAAAATTTTCTAAAAAGAGGATTTATACTTCAATTGGAGGAAAACATCTTATATATCACTGAAAACTAGACTAAAATCATTGAAAACATACATTTTAGGGTTTATAACTATATAATAAGGAAAAAAACTTTATATATACAATCACGCTACCAGTAGAAGAAACTATGAAAAACGCTTGCAATATACCTTTTTATACACGGTAAAATAACAACTTACTCTTCTATTAATAGCTTAATGTAATGTAAGCTCACTATAGGTGAATTATTCTAAAAGAGGATTGATACTTCAATTTGTAGGAAAAAAGAGCTATATATCACGATAAATAGCTAAATATCATTGAACACTACATTATGGGTTTATAGCAAATATGATAAGTAAAACTACTTGTATATGTACAATAACGCTTGACAGTTTACAGAGAAACTATGAAAAACGCTTGCAAATACCATTACTCACAATAAATAACCTCTAATCTTCGATTTAATAGCTTAAATGTAATATAAGCTACTTACTGGTGGCAAATTATTCTAAAAAAGGAATTATACTTCAATTGTAGTGAAAACAGCTATTATATCACTGATAACTAGCTTTAAAATCATGAAAACACTACATTTTATGGGTTTATAGCAAGATATAAGTAAAACTAATTGTTATATATACAATAAAACGCTATAGTTTAGAAGAAACTATGAAAAACGCTTGCAAATACAGTGATACACAATAAAATAACCTCTACTCTTCTATTTTAATACTAATGTAATGTAAGCTACTTATAGGGGCAAATTATTCTAAAAAAAAGGATTGTATCTTCAATTTTAGGTGGGGAGAACAGCTATATATAACGATAAATGCTAAATATCATTGAAAACACTAACATTTTATGGGTTTTATAGCAATATGAATATAAGTACAAACTACGTGATATTTACAATAACGCTACATTTAAAAGAAACTATGAAAACGCTTGCAATATACCGTATTATACAATAAATAACCTCTTACTTTCTATTTAATAGATTAATGTAGTAAGCTACATAGGTGCAAAATTATTCTAAAAAAGAGTATTTTATACTTCTCTTTGTAGGGAAACAGCTTGATATCACCGATAAAATAGCTAATATCATTAAAAACACTACATTTATGGGTTTATAGCAATATGATAAGAAAAACTACTGTATATATACCATAAACGCTACAGTTTTACAAGAAAACTATTGAAAAACGCTTTGCAATATACCGTTATATCCACAATAAATAACCTCTTACTCTTCTATTTAATAGCTTAATGTACATGTACGTAACTTATAGTGCAAATATCTAAAAGAGGATTTTATACTCAATTGTAGGAAAAACGTAATATCACTGATAACTAGCTAAAAAATCTTGAAAACAATACATTTTATGGGTTTATAGCAAATATAATAAGTAAAAATAATTGTATATATACAATAACGCGTACGTTTAGAAGAAAACTATGAAAACGCTTGCCAAATATACGTTAGTATATCACAATAAATAACCTCATTTACTCTTCTATTTCAATAGCTTAATGTAATGTAAGTACTCTATAGGTACACCTTATCTAAAAAGAGGGAATTTTATACTTAAATTGTTGGAAAACCGCTATATATCACCGATAAATAGCTAATATATTGAAAACACTACATTTTATGGGATTTATGAAATATAATAAGTAAAAACTATTGTATGTAATAATAACGCTACAGTTTAGAAGAAACTATGAAAAACGATTGCAATATACCGTTATTCCCACAATAAAATATTCTCTTACTCTTATATTTAATCCTTAATGTAATGTAGCTACTTATAGGTGCAAAAAATCTAAAAGATATTTTATACTTCAATTTGTAGGAAATAGCTATCTATACGATAAATAGATAATATCATTGACAAAAACACTACATTTTAAGGGTTATAAGCCAATATGATAACAGTAAAAATACTTGTATTACAATAACGCTTACAGTTACAAGAAAACTATGAAAACGTCTTGCAACTACCGTTTATCACAATAATAAATAACCTCGTAAGCCTCTATTTATTCGCTTAATGTAAGGTAAGCTACTTATATGGTAAATTATTCTAAAAAAAAGGGATGTATTCTTCATTTGTAAGATGACAGATATAATATCACCGATAAATTGCTAATATCATTGAAAATACACTTTATGGGTTTATAGAAAATATGTAAGGTAAAACTAGTTATATATCAATAACGCTACAGTTTTTACAAGAAACTATGAAAAAGCTTGCAATATACCGTTATATCACAATAAATAACCTCTTACTCTTCATTTAATAAGACTAATGTAATGTAAGGCACTTATAGGTGCAAATTATCTAAAAAGAGGATTTATACTTCAATTGTAAGGAAAAACAGCTATATATCACTGAAAACTAGCTAAAAATCATTGAAAACACTACATTTTATGGGTTTATAACTATATTCATAAGTAAAACTTACTTGTTATATATTACAAATCACGCATACAGTTTAGAAGAACTATGAAAAAAACGCTTGCAATATACCTTTATATCCACAAGTAAATAACCTCTTATATTGCTATTTAATAGCTTAATGTAAATGTAAGCTATTAATGGGCAACTTATTCTAAAAAAAGGATTTTATACTTCAATTTTAGGAAAACAGCTATATATCACGATAAATAGCTAATATCATTAAACACTAATTGTATGGGTTTATAGCAATATGATAAGTACCAACTACTTGCTATATGTACAAATAACGCTACAGGTTACAGAAACTATGAAAAACGTTGCAATAACCATTATATAACAATAAAAACCTCTAATCTTCGATTTAATAGCTTAATGTAATATTAAGCTACTTATAGGTGCAAATTATTCTAAAAAAAGGATTTTATACTTCAATTTGTAGGAAAACAGCTATATATCACTGATAAACTAGCTAAAATCATGAGAAAAACCACTACATTTATGGGTTATAGCAATATAATAAGTAAAAACTACTTGTATATATACAAAACGCTATAGTTAGGAAGAAACTATGGAAAAAACGCGGCAATATACCGTATATCACAATAAATAACCTATTACTTTTCTATGTAATAGCTTAATGAAGTAAGCTACTTATAGGTGCAATTATTCGAAAAAGAGGAATTATACTTCAATTTGTAGGGAAAAAACAGGCTATATATCACCGATAAATAGCAAATATAATTGAAAACACTACAATTTTAGGGTTTATAGCAATAGGATATGTTAAAACTACTTGTATATATACAATAAACGATACAGTTACAATGAACTATGAAAAACGCTTGCATATACGTATATCACAATAAATAACTCGTACTTCTCTATGGAATTGCTTATGTAATGTAAGCTAATTATAGGTGCAAATTATTCTAAAAAAAAGGATTTTATACTTAATTTAGTAGGAAAACAGCATCATCACTGATAATACTAAAAATTCATTGAAAACACTACCTTTTATGGTTTATAGCAAGATGATAAGTAAAGCTACTTGTATATATACATAACGCTTACCAGTTACAGAAACTATGAAAAAACGCTTGCAATATACCGTTATACGACAATAAATAACCCTTTACTTTTTTATTATTAGCTAATGTAATGTAAAGCTACTTATATTTGCAAATTATGCTAAAAAAAGGATTGTATACTAAATTGTAGGAAAACAGCATATATCACGATAAAATAGCTAACTAATATCATTGAAAGACACTACATTTATGGTTTTATATTCAATTAATAAGTAAAACTACTTGTATATATACAATAACGCTACGGTTCCAAGAAACTATGAAAACGCTTGGCAATATATCGTTATATCACAATAAATAACCTTACTTACTCGTCTATTAATAGCTTAATGTAATGTAAGCTACTTATAGGTGCGAATTATTCTAAAAAAAAGGATTTATACTTCAATTTGTAGGAAAACCAGCTATATATCACGATATAAATAGCTAATATCATTGAAAACACTACATTTTATGGGTTTTATAGCAATATATAAGTTTAAAACTAATTGTATATACAATAATGCTACAGTTACAAGAAACTGAGAAAAAACGCTGGCAATATACCGTTACTATCACAATATATAACCTCCTATGTCGCTCTATTTAATAGCTAATGTAATGGTAAGCTACTTATAGGTGCAAATTATTCTAAAAACAGAATTTATACATCAATTTGTAGAAAACAGCTATATAGCACGATAAATAGCTAATATCATTGAAACACTTACATTGTATGGGGTTTTTAGCAATATGATAAGTAAAGCTACATGTATATAACCAAATAACGTACAGTTAGAAGAAACTATGAAAACGCTGCAATATACCGTTATTATACCACAATAAATACCTCTACTTTCTATTTATGAGCATAATGTAATGTAAGCTACTATAGGTGCAAATATTATAAAAACAAGGATTTATACTTCCAATTTGTAGGAAACAGCTATATATCACCGATAAAATAGCTAATATCATGAAAACACGACAATTTTATGGGTTTATAGCAATAGATAGTAAAACTACTTGTATATATACAATAACGCCTACGGTTGACAAAGAATATGAAAAACGCTTGCAATATACAGTTATTACACAATAAATAACCTCTTACTCTTCTATTTATAGATAATGTAATGTAAGCTACTATAGGTGCAAATTATTCTAAAAAAAGGATTTATTACTTCAATTTGTCGGAAACCAGCTATATATCACTGATAACTAGCTAAATCATTGAAAACACTACATGTTATGGGGGTTATAGCAATATAAAAGTAAAACCGAATTGGATATATACAATAGTGGTAAAGTAGAAGAAACTATGAAAAAGGCTTGCCAATATACCGTATATACATAAAGAACCTCCTACTCTTCTATTTAATAGCTTAATATAATGTAAGCTACTTATAGGTACAATATTATTCTAAAAAAGAGGATTTTATACTTAAATTTGTTGGGGAAAACAGTATATATCACCGATAAATAGCTAATATTATGAAAACTACTACATTTATGGGTTTATTGCAAATTAATAAGTAAAAAACTACCTTGTATATATATAATACGCTACAGTTTAGAGAAAACTATGAAAAACGCTTGAAAATATACGTTATATCACAATACATATCCTCTTACTCTTCTTATTAATACCTTAATGTAATGTCAAGCTACTATAGGTGCCAAAATTAATCTAAAAAATTATTTTATACTTCAATTTGTAGGAAAAAGCTATATATCACGATATATATCTAATATCATGAAAAACCACTTACATAAGGGTTTATAGCAATAGTGCATAGTAAACTACTTGTATACAATAACGCTACTCAGTTTACAAGAAAACTATGAAAAACGCTTGCAATATTAACGTTATATCACAATAAAATAACCTTTACTCCTCTATTTATTAGATTAGTCAGTAAGCTACTTATAGGTGTAAATTATTCTAAAAAAAAAGGATGGTATTCTTCCAAATTTGTAGGAGAACAGCTATATTGCTATCGATAAATTCCTAATATCATTGAAAACACTACATGTTATGGGGTTTATAACAATAGATAAGTAAAATACTTGTATATATACAATACGCTACAGTTTACAAGAAAAAACTATGAAAAACGCCTTTGCAATATACCGTATAATTTTCAAAATAAATAACCTCTTAACTCTTCTATTTAATAGCTTAATGTAATGTAAAGTACTTATAGGTGCAAATTATCTAAAAGAGGATTTTATTAACATAATTTGTAGAAAACAGCATATATCACTGATAACTAGCTAAAATCATGAAAACACTACATTTTCTTGGGGTTTAAACTATTATAATAAGTAAAATACTTGCTTATATTCAATCACGCACAGTTTAGAGGAAACTCATGAAAAACGCTTTTGCAATATACCTTATATACAGTAAGTAACTCTACTATTATATTAATAGCTTAAGTAATGTAAGATACTTATAGGTTGCAAATATTCAAAAAGAGGGATTTTATACTCAATTGTAGGAAAACAGGCTTATATATCACCGATAAATAGTCTAATATCATGAAAACACTAAATTTTATGGGTCTATAGCAATAGGATAAGTAAAACTACTTGTATTATACAATAACGCTACAGTTTACAAGAAAACTATGAAAAACGCTGCAATATACGTGATATCACAATAAATAACCTCTACTCTTCTATTAATAGCTTATTTTTTTTTTTTTTGTTTTTTAAAATGGTTAAAAAAAAAAGTACTTATCAGGTGCCAAAATTATTCTAACAAAGAGATTTTTATACTTCAATTTGTGGAAAACAGCTCGATATCATGATAAATAGCTAAAATCATGAAAAGCACTACATTTTATGGTTTATAGCAATATGATAAGTAAAACTACTTGTATATATACAATCACTATACAGTTTAGCAGAAACTTATGAAAAAAGCTTGCAATATACCGTTATCTCACAATTAAATAACCTCTTACTCTTCTATTTAAAGCGTAATGTAAGTAAGTACTTAAGGTTTAAATTTTTTCTGAAAAAGAGGATTTATATTGCAATTTGTAGGGAAACAGCTATATATCACCGCTAAATAGCTAATTCATTGAAAACACTACATTTTATGGGTTCATAGCAATAGAATAAGTAAAAACGACTTGTATATACAATAACGCTACAGTTTACAAGAAAACTATGGGAAAAACGCTTGCAATATACCGTTATATCACAATAAATAAAAATCTTACTCTCTTATTTAATAGCTTAATGTAATGTAAGTACTTCTAGGTGCAATTATTTAAAAAAAGGATTTTATCATACTCAATTTGTGGTAAACAGCTATATCTTCTCTCCCGGATAAACTAGCTAAAAATATGAAACACTACATTTTATGGGTTTATAGCAATATAATAAGTAAAACTAATATGTATATATTACAATAACGCTACAGTTTTAAAGAAACTATGAAAAACGCTGCAATATACCTTTATATCACAAGAAATAAGCTTCTACTCTTCTATTTAATTAGTAATTGTAATGTAAGCTACTTATAGGTGCAAATTATTCTAAAAAGATAATTTTATACTTCAATTTGTAGGAAAAACAGCGTATATATCCCCGAAAATAGCTAATATCATGAAAAAAAACTACATATAATGGGTTTATAGCAATAGGATAAGTAAAAATACTTATATACTATGTTAACAATAAAGCTTACAGTTACCAAGAAACTATGAAAAACGCTTGCAATATACCGTTATATCACAATAAAATAGCCTCTTACTCTTCTATTAAAATTAGCTTAATGTAATGTAAGCTAGTATAGGTGCAAATTATTCCAAAAGAGGATTATACTTTCAATTTGTAGGAAAACAGTATATATCACGATAAATAGCTAATATCATTGAAAACACTACATTTTATGGGTTATAGCAAAAGGATAAGTTAAAAACTACTTGTATATATACAATAACGCTACAGTTACAAGAAATATGAAAAACGCTTGCAAGATACCGTTATATACAATAAATAACCTTCTTACTTTCTATTAATAGCTTAATATAATGTAAGCTAATAAGATGTGGCAATTATTCTAAAAAAAAATAGGGATTTTATACTCAATTTGTAGGAAAATAGCTATATATCAATGATAACTAGCTACAATCAATTGAAAAACACTACATTTTTATGGGTTTATAGCAATATAATAAGTAAAATACTGTATATATAGAATAACGGCTATAGTTTAGAAGAAAACTATGAAAAAACGCTGACAATATAACGTTATATAACAAAAATAACCTATTACTCTTTATTAATATGCTTAATGTAAGTAAGCTACTATAGGTGCAAATTATTCGAAAAAAGAGGATTTTTATACATCAATTTGTAGGGAAACAAGCTGCATATCACCGATAAATAGCTAATACATGAAAACACTACTTTTTATGGGTTTATAGCAATAGGATACAGTAAGCTACTGTATATATTACAATAAACGCTACAGTTACAAGAAACTATGAAAAACCTTGCAATATACCGTTATACGACAATAAATAACCTCCTTACTTTTTTTATTTATTAGCTTAATTTAATGTAAGCTACTTATATTTGCAAATTATTGTAAAAAAAAAAAGGATTGTCTACTTCAATTTGTAGGAAAACAGCTATATATCACCGATAAATATAGCTAACTAATATCATTGAAAACACATACATTTATGGTTTTATCTTAATATAATACGTAAAACTACGTGTATAATACAATAACGCTACGGTTTACAAGAAAACTATGGAAAAAACGCTTGCAATATATCGGTATATCACAATAAAAACCTATACTCTTCGATTTAATAGCTTAATGTTAATGTAAGCTGAATTCTAGGTGCAAAGTTATTCTAAAAAAGGATTGTATACTTCAATTGTAGGACAAACAGCTATATATCACCGATAAACTAGCTAAATCATTGAAAACACTACATTTTATGGGTTTATAGCAATATGATAGTGTAAAACTACTTGTATATGTACATAACGCTACAGTTTACAAGAAACTATGAAAAAACGCTTGCAAGTATACCATTATATCACAATAAATAACCTCTACTCTTCTATTTAATAGCTTAATGTAATATAAGCTACTTATAGGTGCAATTATCTAAAAAAGAATTTATATTTCAATTTGTAGAGAAAATAGGTATATATCACTAGATAACTAACTAAAAATCCATTGAAAACACTACATTTTATGGGTTATAGCAATATAACGTAAAACTACTTGTATATATACAATAAACGCTACAGTTTCACAAGAAAAACTGAAAAACGCTTGCCAATAGGGACCGTTATATCACAATAAATAACCTCTTACTCTTCTAGTTAATAGCTTAATGTAAAGGTAAGCTACTATAGGTGCAAATTTATTCTTAAAAGAGAATTTTATACTATAATTTGTAGAAAAAACAGCTATATATCACCAATAAAATAGCAATATCATTGGAAAACACTACATTTTATGGTTTTATATGGAATATGATTAAGCTAGCTACTTGTCTATACTAGTATACAATAACGCTAAGTTACAAGAACTATTGAAAAACGCTATGCAAATACCGTTATAACACAATAAATAACATCTTACTTTTCTATCATTAGCTTAATGTAATGTAAGCGACTTGTAGGTGCAGATTATTTCGTAAAAAAAGGATTGTATATTCAAATTTGTACGGAAACAGCACATATCACGATAAATAGCTAATATCATTGAAAACCACTACATTTATTATGGGTTTAGCAATAGGATACAAGTAAAACTCCTTGTATATATAAATAACGCTACTGTGACAAGAAACTATGAAAAACGCTTGCAATTATGACGGTTATATCACAAAAATAACCTCTTACGCTTCTATATAGATTTAATGTAATGTAAGATACTTATAGCGCAAATATTCTTAATAACAAAAAAGTTTTATACTGTCTAATTTGTAGGGAAAGGGAAAAAGTATATATCACTGATAACTAGCTAAAAATCATTGAAAAACACTCACATTTTATGGGTTTATAGCAATATAATAAGTAAAACTACTGTATATATACAATAACGCGTACAGTTTAGAAGAAAACGATGAAAAAACGCTGCAATATACCGTTATATCACAATAAATAACCTACTTACTCTTCTAGTCTAATAGCGTAATGTAATGTAGCTACTATAGGTACAAAAATATTCTAAAAGGGATTTTATACTTAAATTTGTTGGGAAAACAGCTATATATCACCGATAAATAGCTAATATCATTGAAAACACTACATTTATGGGTTTATTGCAATATATAAGTAAAACTACTTGTATATATATAATAACGTACAGTTTAGAAGAAAACTATGAAAAACGCTTTGAAATATAAGTTATATCACAATAAATATCCTCTATCTTCTATTTAATACCTTAATGTAGTGTAAGCTACGTATATGTGCCAATTAATCTAAAAGAGATTTTATATTCAAATTTGTTTAGGAAATAGTCTATATATCACGATAATAATCTAATATCATTCAAAAACACACATTTAAGGGTTTATAGCAATATGATAAGTAAAACTACTTGTATACAATAACGCTACAGTTTACAAGAAATATGAAAACGCTTGCAATATACCTTTATTATCACAATAAATAACCCGCTTACTCCTCTATTTATAGCAAATGTAATGTAAGCTACTTTATAGGTGTAAAATTATTCTAAAAAAAAAGGATTGTATTCCTTCAATTTGTAGGAGAACAGCTCGATATCACCGATAATTGCTAATATCATTGAAAACACTACCATTTAGGGTTTATAACAATCATGATAAGTAAAACTACTTGTATATATTACATAACGCTACAGTTTACAAGAAACTATGAAAAAAACGCTTGCAATATAACGTTATAATTATCCACCAATAAATAACCTCTTACTCTTCTATTTAATGTTATGTAATGTAAGCTACTATAGGGCAAATTATTCTAAAAAGAGGATTTTATACATCAATTTGTAGGAAAACAGGCTATATATCACTGATAACTAGCTAAAAATGCATTGAAAACACGACATTTTATGGGTTTATACCTATATATAAGTAAAACTACTTGTTTATATTCAACACGCTACAGTTTAGAAGAAACTATGAAAAACGCTTGCAATATACCTTAATATCACAGTAAATAACCTCTACTCTTTATATTTAATAGTTAATGTAATGTAAGCTACTTATAGGTGCAAAATTATTCTAAAAAGAGGATTTTATACTTCAATTTGTAGGAAAACAGCTATATATCACCGATAAATAGCTAATATCATTGAAACCACTAATTTTTATGGGTTTATAAGCAATAGGATAAGTAAAAACTACTGTATATATATAATAACGGCTACAGTTTACAAGAAAACTAGGAAAAACGCTTGCAAGTACCCGTTATATCACAATAAATAAACCTCTTATCTTCTATTTAATAGCTTAATGTAAGTAAGTACTTATAGTGCAAATTATTCTAAAAGAGGATTTATACTTCAATTTGTAGGAAAACAGCTATATATCACTGATAATAGCTAAAATCATTGAAAACACTACATTTTATGGGGTTTTAGCAATATGATAAGTAAAGCTACATGTATATAACAATAAGCTACAGTTAAGAAAGAAACTATGAAAAAAACGTTGCAATATACGTTATACCACAAAAATAACCTCTTACTTTTCTATTTATTAGCTTAATGTAATGTAAGCTACTTATAGGTATTAAATTTTTCTAAAAAAGAGGATTTTATATTTCAATTTGTAGGAAAACAGCTATGATATCACCGATAAATAGCTAATATCATTGAAAACACGACATTTTATTGGTTCATAGCAAAGAATAAGTAAAAACTACTTGTATATATACAATAACGCGGCGATACAGTTTACAAGAAACTATGAAAAAACGCTGCAATTATACGTTATCACACAATAAATAACGCCCTTTACTTTCTATTTAATAGATTATGTAATGTAAGCTCACTATGGTGCAAATTATTCTAAAAAAAAGGATTGTTATCTTCAATTGTAAGGTAAACAGCATATAACACTGATAAACTAGCAAATCATGAAAACACTACATTTTATGGGTTTATAGGCAATAATAAGTAAAACTACTTGTATAGAGACAATAACGCTACAGGTTTTACAAGAAACATGAAAACGCTTGCAATATACCGTTATATCACAATAAATAACCTCTTACTCTTCGATTATTAGCTTTAATGTAATGTATAAGCGACGTTATAGGTGCAAATTATTCTAAAAAGATAATTTTAACTTCAATTTGTAGAAAAAAAAGCTATATATCACCGTATAAATAGCTAATATCATTGAAAACACTACATATTATGGGTTTATAGCAATAGATACGTAAAACTACTTATATATTATGTATACATAACGCTACAGTTTACAAGAAAAAACTATGAAAAACGCTTGCAATATACGTTATATCACAATAAATAGCCTTCTTACTCTTCTATTTAATAGCTAAGTAATGTATAGCTAGTATAGGCAAAATTATTCTAAAAGAGGATTTTATACTTCAATTTGTAGGAAAACAGCTATATTATCCGATAAAAAAAAAATAGCAATATCATTGAAAAACCATACATTTTAGGGTTTATAGCAAAAGGATAAGTAAAAAATACTTGTATATAGACAATAACGCTACAGTTTACAAGAAAACTCTGAAAAAAAGCTTGCCATAACCGTTTAATCACAATAAATACCTCTACTCTTCTATTTAATAGCTTAATTAATGATAAGCTACTAATAGGTGAAATTATTAACAAAAGGATTTATACTTCAATTTGTAGGAAAAAATAGTATAATACTGTAACTAGCTAAAAATCATTGAAAACACTACATTTTATGGGTTTATAGCAATATAATAAGTAAAACTACTTGTATATATAGAATAAACGCCTATAGTTTAGAAGAAACTATGAAAAAACGCTTGCACATAGTTATATAACAATAAATAACCTTACTCTTCTATTTAATAGCTTAATGTAATGTAAGCTACTTTATAGGTGCAAATATTCGCAAACAGAGGATTTATACAGCAATTTGTAGGGAAACAGCTGGCATATCACCGAGAAATAGCTAATATATCATGAAAACACTACTTTTTATGGGTTTTATAGCAATAGGATAAGTAAGCTACTTTATATATACAATACGCTACAGTTACAAGAAAACTATGGAAAACGTTGCAATATACCGTTCCACGACAATAAATAACCTCTTACTTTTTTATTTATTAGCTTAATGTAATGTAAGCTAATTATATTGCAAAAAATTATCTAAAAAAAGGGATTTTGTATACTTCAATTTGTAGGAAAACAGCTATTATATCACCGATAAATAGCAACTAATATCATTGAAAACATACATTTTATGTTTTCTATTAATATAATAAGTAAAAACTACGTATATATACAAATAACGGCTACGGTTTTACAAGAAACTATGACAAAAAGCTTGCAATATATCGTATATCCACAATAAATAAATACCTCTTATCTTCTATTAAATAGCTTAATGTAATGTAGCGACTTATAGGTGCAAATTATTCTAAACAAAAAGGATTGTATATTCCAATTGCTAGGAAAAACAAGCTATCATATCACCGATAAATAGCAATTATCATTGAAAACACTACATTTATGGGTTTATAGCAATATGATAAGTAAAACTACTTGTATATGTACAATAACGCTACAGTTTACAAGAAACTATGAAAAACGCTTGCAATATACCATTATATCACAATAAATAACCTCTTACTCTTCTATTTAATAGCTTAATGTAATATAAGCTACTTATAGGTGCAAATTATTCTAAAAAAAGAATTTTATATTTCAATTTGTAGGAAAATAGCTATATATCACTGATAACTAACTAAAATCATTGAAAACACTACATTTTATGGGTTTATAGCAATATAATAAGTAAAACTACTTGTATATATACAATAACGCTACAGTTTACAAGAAACTATGAAAAACGCTTGCAATAGACCGTTATATCACAATAAATAACCTCCTACTCTTCTATTTAATAGCTTAATGTAATGTAAGCTACTTATAGGTGCAAATTATTCTAAAAAGAGAATTTTATACTATAATTTGTAGAAAAACAGCTATATATCACCAATAAATAGCTAATATCATTGAAAACACTACATTTTATGGTTTTATAGCAATATGATAAGTAAAGCTACTTGTATACTATGTATACAATAACGCTACAGTTTACAAGAAACTATGAAAAACGCTTGCAATATACCGTTATAACACAATAAATAACCTCTTACTTTTCTATTTATTAGCTTAATGTAATGTAAGCTACTTGTAGGTGCAGATTATTCTAAAAAAAGGATTGTATACTTCAATTTGTAGGAAAACAGCTACATATCACCGATAAATAGCTAATATCATTGAAAACACTACATTTTATGGGTTTATAGCAATAGGATAAGTAAAACTACTTGTATATATACAATAACGCTACGGTTGACAAGAAACTATGAAAAACGCTTTCCAATATACGGTTATATCACAATAAATAACCTCTATCTTCTATTTAATAGCTTAATGTAATGTAAGCTACTTATAGGTGCAAATATTCTAAAAAAAAGGATTTTTATTCAATTTGTAGGAAAACAGCTATATATCACTGATAACTAGCTAAAATCATTAAAAAAACCAC
>JACEEZ010021055.1:0-25000 GCA_016584305.1 Chionoecetes opilio
TCTCTCTCCCCCCCCGTCTCTCTCTCCCCCTCTCCCCCCTCCCCCTCTCTCTCTCTCTCCTCGGGAAAAACATGGGAACTCAAAATACTTGTGAACAAAATAAGCGAATCAGATTAATGAAAAATATTCCTTTGTATATTTTTTAAAGTCGCTTATTTTTGTGCTGCTTCCATCAATGTATTTTCTAGACAAGGAATATACCACCTATCTTTATTTTGTTTTATCCTATCCAAAGCGTTGTATCTTTTTCTCTCTCCAGGCGCTTTTTTTTCCTCGGGTTGTTCAATCATTTTCCCAGATTCCCGATTCAACAATTTATAACGCGCTATTGCAATCTCTTATCTACGTTAACACTTTTTCTTTGTCTTACTTCGATTTCGACTTTTTTCTTCTTCTTCCGGGAATATAATCTGTTGAATGTTCCATAACCATTACAAGAATTTTATGGCGGCCACTTTTTCGTCTTCCTTTTTTTTTGGGTATACTGATTCTTATTTTCGATTGTTGCTGTGGCGTAATGACAGTCAAATTTCACCAAAAAATCCTTGAACCTTTGATGACAATTATAGATCGATTTGAGGAGCAGTACTACCTCAAGTGCTCTATCAGGGGCTCGAACCCTTGAGCTCCCAAACAGGTGGTGAGTGCGTACACCAACCCACCTTGACGCACCCTTGATGTGTTACCACGTCTTACCTGCCCGACACAACGACTGTAAGGATCTAACGACCTCATAATATGCGTCATAATATTTACTTGTTATGCCACTGGACTGTTATCCCTGTTACCTTTAACCCCTTGAGACCCAGAACGTAATTTTCATTGTAATTTGGGTACCATTAGACGATTTTTAATGAATATAAGTAATATTTTATAGATATGACCTGTTTAGCATCCTTGTCGACTAACTAATTTAGTATATTAAGTTACTTTTCTTATATTAATGGCTAACAACAGACGATTTTTTATAGCAAAGGAAATATCTGGGCGTGAAGGGGTTAATAACAAGACAGAAAAGGGTAACACACTGAGGCGTTGTATTAAACCAGGAAACTCTTGGCCGAAAAATCAAGCATGAGGGAGAGGTTACGGACTTCAGTTTGTGGTTGGTGATATACTAATGGGAACATCGTCCTCTATCGGTAGGCTTTTGAGTTGATTTTGTGACCACACAGCCATCTAGCGGTTGCCATCTGAACTACCTGAAGGGTGTCGCGCCACAGCCACACTCTACCGACAAACTTTCCAACTACTTTGAGGACGTCAGTGTTGTGCTGTAAGGCGGCGGATTAACCCCTTGACACCCAGATCTTTCCTTGGCTATGAAAAATTGTCTGCTGTTAGCCATACAATAACGAAAAGTAACTTAATATACCAAATTAGTTAGTGGTCAAGGATACTAAAACGGTCATATCTATAAAATATTGCTTATAATCACTAAAAATCGAATAATCGTAGCCAAATTACAATGGAAATTATGTTCTGGGTCTCAAGGGGTTAATGAACTGTACGCCGTGGTCCATTGGCAAACTGTCGGATAAGTTTGGCGTCTCTATAGCCATCTGACATGTGATTTCTGAAATAATTATTAGGAACTGCCGTCTTGGGAGGGAATATTACGCGACATTTTTTACCGTCACTGACATCTGACTTGGAGATATTACACCATAAAAAAATATGTTAGTTCTTTGAATAATGTTACTGTGTTGAAATTGGATGTGAAGAACCTGAGACGTCTCGTCTTGTTAATGTTTCAATAGCATTACTGTTCACAATATTCATGAGTAGAATAATGGTCCTGATATTTACTAGGCGATCAGATAAAAATAGCTTAGCCTTCATTTCGTTTACATAGTTTATGAAGGAAGAGAAGGAAGAAAAGAAAGTAAAAAAGAAAGAGGAAGAGAAGGAGAAGAAGGAGAAACAAAAAATGAAAGAGAAAGAGAACCATAAAGTGCGCAAGAAGAAGAAAGAGAAAACAGAGAACTCAGAAATCTGGAGGAGGAGGAGGAGGAGGAGGAGGAGGAGGAGGAGGAGGAGGAGGAGAGGGGGGAGGAAGAGGAGGAGGAGGGGAGGAGGAGAGGAGGGGGGGAGGGGAGGAGGAGAGGGAGGAGGAGGAGGAGGAAGAGAAAGGAGGAGGAGAGAGGAGGAGGAGGAGGAGGAGGAGGGAGGGGGGAGGAGGAGGAGGAGAGGAGGAGGAGGAGGAGGCGGCCTGATTACGCATTCGTCGGTTCGTGTGGCGGGAAGACTTGTCACCTCGCCATCAAAAGTCTGAGAAATCTTTTGTCTCGGTTTAACACTTGCGAAAATATGCTAATTTCTCCCTTTTTTAAGCATTTCTCACTTTCTCTCTCTCTCTCTCTCTCTCTCTCTCTCTCTCTCTCTCTCTCTCTTCTCTTCTTCTCTCTTCTCTCTTACTCTCTCCTTTTCTCATCTCTTCTTCCTCTCACTCTCTCTCTTCTCGTCGCAATCATGTCATATTCTTTTCCCTCAGGTTTATACATATTTTCTTCTTTCGTAATTTTATAACCCTTTTCCTCGTTTTCTTTCTTTCTTTTCTTTGCCAAGCATAATATTTGGTTGGTTATAATATTAGTGAATCAGTTTCTCTTCGCTTCTCTTTCAGCCGGGTTCGGAATCTAATTTGCCACCATTTATTCCACCCAAATTTTCCTCGCATCTTCACCCCCCCTTTCACTGCCAAATCGGGCATCTGCATTTTCCATTATGTTCGGGGGATGAAACATTTATCCAGATTCTAAGTTGAGAGAGGGAAGACGAGTCCTCTGGTGAAATAGTTCTGAAATTTTTACGTTCTTTCCCTCACCTAACCCATCCCAGGCCTGGTATTATCTCTCTCCCCTCTCTCTCTTTTTTCTCTCTCTCTCTCTTTTCTCTCTCTCTCTCTCTCTCCTCTCGTCTCTCTCTCTCTCTCTCCTTTTCTCTCTCTCTCTCTCTCTCTCTCTCTCCTCTCTCTCTCTCTCTCTCTCCTCTCTTCCCTTTTCCCTCACCTAACCCATCCCAGACCTGGTATTATCTCTCTCTCTCTCTCTCTCTCTCTCTCTCCTCTCTCTCTCTCTCTCTCCTTCTCTCTCTCTCTCCTTCTCTCTCTCTCTCTCTCTTTTCTCCTCTCTCTCTCTCTCTCTCTCTCTCCTCTCTCTCTCTCTCTCTCTCTCTCTCTCTCTCTCTCTTCTCTCTCTCTCTCCTTTTCTCTTTAATCCTTTTCATTTCATAGCAAACCTGCCACAAGTATTTTTCTTTATTTAATCACTTATGTGTTCATGTTCTCGTTCTCTCTCTTCTCTCCTCTCATCTTTTTCTCTCTTCTCTCTCTTTTCTCCCCTCTCTTCTCTCCTCTCTCTCTTTTCTCTCTCTCTCTCTCTCTCTCTCTCTCTCACACACGTACAAAGACCAATTTATCTCCATTCCTCCAAGTCCTACAATACCTCCTTTCTTCGTGTCGCCATTTCACCCCCTCCTTCCTCCCTTCTCGATAACAGCCCTCTTTCATCTCTTCCTTCCTTCATTTCCTCTTTCCCTTCCCTATTCCATCTCTGGAAATATCAGCCATTGATGTAAAATGTCCTTGCAGAATGCTGACGAAAATCCACATTGCCTTTTTTTTTTTATTATTTTGGATTTCCTTTTCTCAACCCTTCCCCCTCCACAAACATTTGCAAAAGAGGCACGCAATTGATAGATGGTTCGTCATATCGTATCTATGTGTGGGTACTTGCGTGACTGCTTTGTGGATGAAGGCAAAGACGAGACACGCTACGACAACAAAGTAAAGGATGCAATAGAAAGGAAAAAGGAAACAGAAAAACAATGAAATCATGATAGATATTATCAACTTGAAATAACATCAAATTAAGAAGATGTTTTTTTGTGTATATGGTGGTATAGTTAATAGTAGTACATAACATAAGAACATAAGAAAATAAGGAAGCTACAAGAGGTCGCGAGGCCTACACGTGGTAGTTCCTGTCGCCTAACACTACCTACATCCACCTTTCATCCCCATCCATGAACCTATCCAGCTCCTCTTTAAAGCTCCCTAATGACTCCGCACTAACTACCTGTCTACTGAGACCATTCCATTCATTCACCACCCTGTTTGTGAACCAGTTTTTCCCTATTTTCTTTCTAATTCTATGCTTTTCCAGCTTGAATCCATTACTTCTTGTTCTATCCTGGTTAAAAGCCGTAAGAACTTTTCCTACCTCTCCTTTATTAAATCACTTTATCCACTTAAAAACTTCTATCAGATTGCCCCTTACTCTGCGTCTCTCAAGTGAGTGTAATTTTAATAACTTCAATCTCCTCTCATAACTAAAGTTACGCATCCCAAAGTAGTAGTAGTAGTAGTAGTAGTAGTAGTAGTAGTAGTAGTAGTAGTAGTAGTAGTAGTAGTAGTAGTAGTAGTAGTAGTAGTATTAGTAGTAGTAGTAGTAAGTATCAGTATAGTAGTAGTAGGTAGTAGTAGTAGTAGTAGTAGTAGTAGTTAGTATAGTAGTAGTAGTCTAGTAGTAGTAGTATAGTAGTTAGTAGTAGTAGTAGTATAGTATAGTAGTAGTAGTAGTAGTAGTAGTAGTAGTAGTATAGTAGTAGTAGTAGTAGTTAGTAGTAGTGAGTATAGTAGTAGTAGTTAGTAGTAAGTAGTAGTAGTAGTAGTAGTAGTAGTAGTAGTAATAGTCAGTAGTATAGTAGTAGTAGTAGTAGTAGTAGTAATAGTAGTAGTAGTAGTAGTAGTAGTAGTAGTAGTAGTAGTAGTAGTAGTAATATCAGTAATAGTAGTAGTAGTAGTAGTAATAATATTCTAAGTCCCCAGCACCCACGTAACACCCCTCCTAAAGTAGCCCATAATTCCCCGTAACACCTTCCCTGGGTCTCCGTAACACACTCACGCCCCGTAACACTCAAGAGCCTTAGTGACACAAATGACTGATCGATCGGCTGGGTTTCAAGATCACAATAACGATGGTGATTTAAATAATTATGAGCACTCTCTCTCTCTCTCTCTCTCTCTCTCTCTCTCTCTCTCTCTCTCTCTCTCTCTCTCTCTCTCTCTCTCTCTCTCTCTCTCTCTCTCTCTCTCTCTCTCTCTCTCTCTCTCTCTCTCTCTCTCTCTCGTATTGTTCCTTCTCTCTTGTGTCTCAATTGTATTCCTCCTCGTTCTATTTTTTCTCCTTCTCCTTCTCCTCCTCTTCCTTCTTTATCTAACGTTTTTTTTCTTCTTCTTTATACTTTCCTCTTTCTCAATGGCTTCTCTTGCTCTTATTCTGTCTTGCCTCTTCCCGTTCTTCGTTGTTCTACTTACAAGACGACCACTTTGTTTTCCTACTCTTACTTCTTTCTTCCTCTTTTTGTTCCTGTCCAACATCTTCTTTTACTTCTTCTTGCTCTTCTTCTTCATCTTCTTTTTCTTTTTTCTAATTTTTCTTGTTCTTGTTTTTCTCCTCCCTCTTGATTCAGTTTCTCTTGTCTTCTTTCACGTCTCTCTCATTTCATAAATCTATATTCCACTTTCTTCATCTCCTCCAATCCCTTCTTCATCACGTCCTACTGGTTCCCATCTTCCTTTAGTCCTCCCCTTCCTTACTTGTCTTCTTTTATTTCTTCTTTTCTTCACTCTCCTCCTCTTCCTCCTCCTCCTCCTCCTCCTCCTGTAAGTTGTGGCCTCGATAAAGCAATGCATTAAAAGAGCACATACCACCACCTCTTCTTCCCTTCTCCCTTCCTTCCTTCCTTCCTTCCTTCCTTCCTTTGCCTCGTCTCTTCTTTTTCTGTCTCCCCTCTCGCTCTTTGCTCCTCCTCTCCCCTATTTTCTTTGTTCCTTCCACTCACAACTCTGCTACTGAGAAAATTTCCCGATTTATCACGGTTTCTTTATCTTAATTTCGTAGTTTTAACCCATCAGATTAAAATAACCTTAACTCACATCGTTTTTACTTTATAGAAATTTCTGCATTAAATAACTTGTCTCATGCCTAAGTTTTCATGTTTTTGTCTATTTTTTGTTTTGTTGTTGTTGCAAATCATTATACGAATATTTTTTTTAACGAGGGTGAACTACAAAGGATTACAAAGGATTACAAAGGTTTTCATATAAGTTTATTCATAAGTTTTGAAGAGAAAGCTCTTTTGTGTCTCCTGGATAACTTCTGGAGTGATATCGATTGAAAGAAAATGATCAAAATGGTACAGAAATGAGAACTTGAATATTGAATAGAAGGAGATTAAACGCCTACTTCCCTTTCATTCCTCAGCATTAAATTCAAAATTTGGGAGAATAGGACACAATTTCCCACCCCAAAATTTTTCTCTTGTTTTTTAAAAAAAACTTTCC
This sequence comes from Chionoecetes opilio, assembly GCA_016584305.1. Taxonomy (NCBI): domain Eukaryota; kingdom Metazoa; phylum Arthropoda; class Malacostraca; order Decapoda; family Majidae; genus Chionoecetes; species Chionoecetes opilio. The sequence continues at coordinate 6,350 of JACEEZ010021055.1, forward strand.
CCACCTCTTACCTCAAAACCACAAAAAGATATAATCACTAAAGTTCTGTGTGTAGTAAGGTGGGGGTGGTGGAGGAGCCTCACCACATCATGACTCACATTCATAAATAACCTGAGTCAGGCAATGCACTCTAACCCAGTTTTCTCCTTCTCTGCAAGCCACCAAGGAACCGACTATATTTTGAGACACTTTTCTTACTCCCTACACTGTCACTTACTTAATTTTCTTCATTCTTCATCTTTCACCCTATATATATATCAACCCTTCGACACACTTCTCTTCCTTCCTACACACTCACAAATACGTACATTTTCTTTATCGTTCACCCCTTGACACACTTCCCTTCCTTATACACACTCTACCTTATGTACATTTTCTTGATATTTCACTCTATCAACCCTTCGACACATTTATCTTCCTCCACTACACACTCTCACTTACTTATATTTCCTTCCTCTTTCTTCATCTTTTACCCTATCAACCAACCCTTCGGCACACTTTTCTTCCTTCCTACACACTCTTTTACGTACATTGTCTTCAGCTTTCACCCTTTAACACACTACCCTTCCTCCTACACACTCACCCTTACGTACATTGTCTTCAGCTTTCACCCTTTAACACACTACCCTTCCTCCTCCCACTCACCCTTACGTACATTGTTTTCACTTCACCCTTTGACACACTACCCTTCCTCCTACACACTCCCCTTACGTACTTGTCTTCAGCTTTCACCCTTTAACACACTACCCTTCCTCCTACACACTCTCCCTTACGTACATTGTCTTCATCTTTCACCCTTTAACACACTACCCTTCCTCCTACACACTCACCCTTACGTACATTGTCTTCAGCTTTCACCCTTTAACACACTACCCTTCCTCCTACACACTCACCCTTACGTACATTGTCTTCAGCTTTCACCCTTTAACACACTACCCTTCCTCCTACACACTCACCCTTACGTACATTGTCTTCAGCTTTCACCCTTTGACACACTACCCTTCCTCCTACACACTCACCCTTACGTACATTGTCTTCAGCTTTCACCCTCTCCTAGTGTATAATATTTCACCCTAGTCTCAGTACAAACACATATTACACACGTCCTTATAGCAGGATGTACACAATGCCTTCCTCTGTCATCATAATACCACAGTGTTTCATTTCCTCTTTTTTACAATGTGACAAATCCTGTACAGTCAACATTTATCATTCCTGTCCTTGGCACACATATTCTTTTACATATTTTTTATCATTACTAACATTACTATTGTGTGCCATGTCTTTTATCCTGTCTGGTTTAAGTACGTGTTTTATTTATCTTCTCTGACTTTAGTGAACGTATTTCATTCCTACAACATTACCTAACATTACTGTAGCATTCCTTACACATTACAGCCTTATCATTCTACACTGCAATCAGCCTTCTCGTAAAATGTGAAAAATATATAAAAAACTCGATACGCCTGGAAAAAACTTGAGAAAAATCACTAATAAAATTATAAGTTACATTCAGGGGCGTCGGTGTATGTTTGTTCATTTCCTAAAACTAGAGAGAAAATGTTACTTGAGAGAGAGAGAGAGAGAGAGATAGAGAGGAAGAGAGCAAGATAGAGCGAGAGAGATAGAGAGAGAGCGAGAGCGAGAGAGAGCGAGAGAGAGAGGAGAGAGGAGAGCGAGAGACGGGAGAGAGATAGAGAGAGAGAGAGAGAGAGAAGAGAGAGAGAGATAGAGAGAGAGAGAGAGCGAGAGAGAGAGAGATCGAGAGAGAGAGCGAGGAGAGAGAGAGAGAGAGAGAGAGAGAGGAGAAGAGAGCGAGAGAGAGAGAGAGAGAGAGAGAGAGAGAGAGAGAGAGAGATAGAGCAGAGAGAAGTAGAGAGAGACGAGAGAGGGGAGAGAGAGAGAGAGAGATACAAACAGTCAGAGAGAGATAGGAGAGAGAGAGAGAGAGAGAGAGAGAAGAGGAGAGAGAGAGAGAGAGTAAACAATGACGGGGAAATTGATAGTAAAGTTAATTTTTGAGTCATCTAACTTGTAACCTTTGTAACTTGTTTTCCCTTGTACTATTGAAACGCAAAACAAAAATAAAGGTAAAACATGTGTAGAGTTTGTTATATTTCAAATAATTTTTTTCTTGTTGTGTGAAAAGAAAAAATATTGAAAAAAGTTGTCTTATGTAATGAGTTTGTGTATTTGCAATAATTTTTTCTTGTTAGTGCAAGAATAAAATAGAAGAGGTTTGTTTAACATATTATTTCCTTCGTGTGAAAGATCCCTCAGCAACATATTAATTATGTTCGCAGATATAACAAACATTTCTAAGGACCGATTTCAAAATTTATATATGCGGCGCACGTAGCAAAAAGATCGCAAGTAAGCACACAATCCCGTCTAAAAATCCTTTCAACCAACCAAAAGGCCAAGATACCACAACAGACTCACGTGTTCGTGCACACTATCACACCACGTGTGTGTTCTATTACGGCGAGAGAAAGCCGAAAAGTGAATAACATTAAAAGAAAACGAAATCGGTTCTAAGATGGATCACCCTTCCTCCATCTCTCTTATCTAGCGTATTAAAGTCCTGATGTGGTTTTCTGGGGTTGTATATCTTCCCGTGCAAACACAGAATATTGCAAGCCAGGAGGGATTGGAGGGAGGGGGGGAGAGGAGGAGAGGCGTGGAGGAGGAGAGGGAGGGGAGGGGGATGGGAAGGAGGTGGGGGAGAGAAGGAAATGAAAGGAGGGGAAGAAATTGGATAGAGAGGAAGAAGGGGAGGGAGGGAAGTAAGGGCGGGGAGGGGAAGAGGGTGGGGAAAGGCGGGACGATTATGGAGAAGGGGAAGGTGGAGGGGAAGTAGGGGAAGGAGGGGAGGGAGGGAAGGAGGAGACGGAAGGGGAAGTTGGTCAGTAGTAAGGGGGGGTTCGGGATCCGTCAGGCGGGGTAATAGAAGAGTGACAGGCGACTTCAAGACCCCTCCCTGTTGGAAGCTCTATTTAGGAGGCAATCAGACTTGGTACTGTATGCATCTTGTATACTTTAATGTTTGTAAATGCACGGTGTCTTTTTTTCTTTTAACTACTCTCTCTCTCTCTCTCTCTATTCTCTCCTCTCCGCTCACTCTCAGTCTCATATCGTCTCATCTCTATCATCCTCTCTCTCGTGCCATCTCTCTCTCTCTCTCTCTCTCCTCTCTCATCTCTCTCTCTCTGCTCAATTCCCTCTCTCTCTCTCTCGTTTACTTAAGGTCTGCAGTATCGTAAATAACACACAACGTATGCATGAACATGATGAAGAGAGAGAGAGAAGAGAGAATCACGAACATACACACACAAACACACACCATTGGGGTTACTCTTTGATTGTAGTGTGAGCACGCTCGGTTCACAACCGAGAAGTCCCGGTTCGATCCCCGGGTCGAGCGAACATATGGTTGTTTCCTAAAACCTAGCCCCTGTCCACCAGCAGTGGGGGAATGGTACCGGGTGTCAGCCGGGGGTTTGTGAACTCACCCCTCCCGGGGTTATGGTTTCGGCCAACACTAACCACTAAGGCTGAATGATACAAAAATGTTGAGATGGAGCGGAGCTCAATACGAGCGTTTGCTGCATGCCCTGTAAAATACAACTAGATGAATACAACTAGATGAATACAACTAGATGAATACATACACACACACACACACACACATACACATCACACACACACACACACACATACGAAAAAAAAGACACAAAATCAGGGCATATACCTTACAAACTTTCCTCCACTTCCTAACCGAACTTTGGCCCTAAAAAAAACCCTTGGCAGTGTGTTTCCCAAGTATTTACTAGTATGAAAGTATGTTTGCCTCACGCGTTGTAAGAAGCCTGTGGCAAGCTTGTGAAATCCAACAAGACTAACAAGCTTCCTCCTGTGAATAAACACTGACTTCTGACGAGTAAAACCAAACGGAAAAAAAATACTGTCTTTGGTATCCTAGCATGGTCCAAAATCCTACTCCTAGATGGCGTTAGTAAAGACTTAAGATGGTTAAAATGGTTAAATCCACCAAGACTAACAAGCTTCCTCCTATTATTACGATAAATAAACACAGATTTTTGACGTGCTAAGCCGAAAGAAAAATAAATACTGGCTTTAGCATTTTAACTGAGTCCAAAATCTAACTCCAAGATGGCGTTAGTAAGGACTTAAAATGGTTAGTTAGTTCAATGCAAGAAATACCCTCTGGTTCCTTTATGATTGACGTGCAAAACCGAAAGAGAATATATACTTGCCTTTAGCATTTTAACTGAGTCCAAAATTTCACTCCAAGATGGCGTTAGTAAAGACTCAAAATAGTTAGTTCAATGCAAAAAATACCCTCTGGTTTTTTCATGATTTGTTTACATTTCCCAGTGCAATATTTTTAACCACTTCTGTACTGATGCACTATTTTTCGCTATTTTTCTTCCAGCTCTGTAAAACTCACGTCAGGATGCACTCACGCCAGGGAGGCACAGAATGAAACAGAACATTTATAAATCCTTTTAACTGTCAACTCCAAAGATGTTATTACCTTTTGCACTGCAGGCAAGTGTCCCAAACAAGTTGTGTATCTTTTTGTTCCACTTCATCACTTCCAATATTTTCGAGGCAGAGAGAGAGACAGACAGAGAGAGATAGAGAGCTAGAGAGAGAGAGAGGAGAGAGAGAGAGAGAGAGAGAGAGAGAGAGAGAGAGAGAGAGAGAGAGAGATAGAGATAGAGAGAGAGAGATGAGAGAGAGAGAGAGAGAGAGAGAGAGAGAGAGAGAGGAGAAGAGAGAGAGAGACAGAGCGAAGATATAATAGAGATAATAATAATTTATTTTGCCGTCATGTTACATTCCGTAATAAGGAAATACATGGTGAGTTATATGGCAGGCCCGATGAGCAAATGCTCTATTACGGGCCTGAATCATTGACTTTAGGTTAAATTTCTCTCAACAGCGATGGCCGCAGACAACTCCAACCTATATACATATGTACTTTTTATCTATTCTGATTTATACACCTACATACTTACTGCGAATACATTATCAATACACACATATAATAACCATAACATAAAGCACATACATATATACATACTCGTATATACCTCAACATAATACATACTATACACACATACACAAATACGTACACACACACACATTCCTTAATACACATCTATACATATTCTGCCACAAGCTACATGATCATAACACAGGACCTATAGTAACGATTCGTATCTAGCAAATAATTTTCGTTTTAAAAATCCTCGACTTGAACATGTTCTTGAAGTGGAATTTTAAGTGTCGTCTGAAGTGTATCCATTGTTCCTACCCCCTGACAAGGCACTCTGCTGGGCGTGTGATGTTCTGCACCGATGAAGTCTCAGCTCATGACGTGTGCTTACTCCTTGTCGCAGTTTGTGTGGGGTGCCCGTTTATAGTCAATAGTAATGACACAGTTACTTAATTGCATTGTATACAAAATACTGTTCGAAAGCTTATGATCTCTCGTAATTTTAATAAGGATTTATTCTTGAATAAGGATTAAGTTGTTAATACGCTACAGTACTACATTACTCTCAAATATTTTTTTATTTGTAGCAAAGATGTTTTATGAAGGTATGGGGGACATGCACCTCCCCAAACTGCGAGCCAATATGTTTAAGTGTGGTAAACCATTGGCATATATATGTTCTTAACATTGCTATCATTCATCTAGATCCTTATGATTATATACCACTCCTTTATTCTACTAATTTTCAGTTTAATGTAATCTATATGAGCTTTCCATCGTAAATGTTCATACTATTATTAACCCCTAAAATATTGCTTCTTTAACTCTAAGTATTTCTGTTGTTATCTAAATGGAAATGTTGGTTATTGGCTCTCGCAAGCTAGGATGAGATAATAAATACTTGTGTCTTGTTAAGGTTTAAAGAGTAGCTTATTACTTCAATCCCGTTCGATACGTGTACTATTTCGCTATTTTAAAGTAAGTTTCTAATTCTCTAGAGTCACGGCTTTTAAGATAAATAGTAGTGTCGTCTGCAAATAGAAGAAAATTCAGTCTATCACTGGAGTGCAACCAATATGTCATTTATGTTATCAAGAATGTATAAGGTCCGCAGAACCGATCCTTGAGGAATGCCATATTTGATTGTTTTAATAGTGGATATTTTGTCATTGAAAATTACATACTGCTTCCTGTCTCCTAGATAACTTCTAAACCAATTATTTGCAGTTGGTTGATCTGATTTGCAGAGAGAGAGAGAGAGAGAGAGAGAGAGAGGAGAGAGAAGAGAGAGAAGAGAGAGAGAGAGAGAGAGAGAGAGAGAGAAAGAGAGAGAGAGAGAGAGAGAGAGAGAGAGAGAAGAGAGAAGAGAGAGAGAGAGAGAGAGAGAGAGAAAAAAAGTCCTAATCTATAACATCTGCATTATTACTTGGACGAATTATTCATAAGCACCAAATGTCCCGGAAGATCAGAATAAGTAGTGAAGGCAGTGATTGGAAGAGGAAGAGGAAGAGGAAGAGGAAGAGGAAGAGGAAGGAGGAATAAGCAGCAGATATGACGGTCCACTTCCACCAAACCGATTACCGTCCGATACCCTTGGGGAAACACACGCGCCATGCCCTGATGCCCTGCCCATTTCTCTTAACCAATTTAACCTCAATGTCATCCTTCTTCCTCCTACACCTCTTCCTTCTTCCTACAGCTCCTCCTTCCTCCTACACTTCCTCCTTCATATAATCCTTCTTCTCCTTCATCTACTCATCCTCCTTCAATACACACCTCCTCTTTCATCTGCTCCTCCTCCTTCCTACTACACCTCCTCCTTTATCTACTCTGCCTCCTCCTCCTTTATCCTACACCTCCTCCTTCATCTACTCATTCTCATCCTTCCTCCTACATCTCCTCCTTCATCTACTCCTCCTCATCCTCCTCCTTCCTCCTACACCTACTCCTTCATCTACTCCTCCTCATCATTCCTCCTACACCTCCTCCTTCGTCTACTCCTCTGCTTTCAAGACCAGGCAAGATCATTCTACCCAGCACCTTCCTGACGGAGTTTCGCGGTTCAGACTCCAATTGAAACTAGAGAACACCCCGCCCAGACCTAGGAGACTTCCAGGACTATGATACCTGGAACTAGGAGGAGGAGGAATACAAAGGAATACAAAGGAAGAACAGACAGCAACAGCCCTACTGGGCCAAACGAGGCTGTCTGTGTGACAACTTTCTACCACTATATTTTCTACGTGTTAGAGGTAAAAGAATAGTAAGTTGAAGGCTCCTCCCCACCCACCTCTCCCCCGGCAAGTCCAGCAGAAAAAAAAGTGAGAAAAATCACCATGCAGTAAGAAAAACTGCCTGGAATTTTATATGAAAGATTGAAGGGAGCATACTCTAGAACTAAGCTAACGCTACAAAAAAAAAAGTTTACGTAGGCCGAAGTATTGAGTTTGGCAGTTATGCTATAGTATTTATCTAGTTTGTTTCTTGACTCTTCAACCGTTTACTATTACACTACTTGTGCTGGAAAAGAGTTCATATATTAACAACTCTATTAAGAAAAAAGTGCTCGCTTCTGTGCCGAAATCGCTTACCATGATCTTGTATTCCATTACTAGGATAGTGCTTGTCCAATCAATAGTCAAATAGTCGTTTATTGTTAACATATCGGAAGCCTATGGAACATTTTAAACCAATTCTATTAAGTCCTCCCTCGCATCTCGTTTTGACAAACTGGAACAGTTAGTTCCTTCAATCGCGCTTCGTATGACTTTTTTTCGCAGGAGGCGAGGAAGGAAAAGGAGAGGTGGTAGGTAGGTGAGGAGGAGAGGATGATGAGGAGGACACAATAACCAGATATCACCGAGCTTGTTCTTCCTTCAAAGCCCAGCGAATTGAGTACACATATCTTCCCTTGGTGTGATACGTGAAGCGTATCGTGTGTGTTGTGTGTTGTTGTGTGGTAAAAGAGAGCGAAGAGCAGAGAGAGAGAGAGAGTAGAGAGAGAGAGGAGAGAGAGAGAGACAGAGAGAGAGAGAGAGACCACACCACATACAGCATCTTCACGACATACCAATCCTCCATCCCGCGCTCCTTTCGCTTTACTATACAAGTCCCTGTGTACTCAACAATAGACCAGCGGGTTCCATTAACGCGCCCAACAAATGGCATTTTTACAGACACAACCTTTCCAGACCCACACGCCCTCACAAGGCTCCCTCCGCGCCGCCCTGGAAGCTACGATGTAATGGGGGGAAGAAAGGTGATTTGAGGTCATTTTGTGAGAGTGACTGGGAGGGAAAAGGAGGCTGGGAGAGAAAGGAGCTGGGAGAGGAGGAAGCTGCTCTACCATCGAAAATATCAGAGTCGCTTCTCCCGCGGTAATGGTTGTGTTTGTGTGTATGTGTGTGTGTGTGTGTGTGTGTGTGTGTGTGTGTGTGTGTGTGGTGTGTGTGTGTGTGGTGTGTGTGTTTGGGTGTGTGTGTGTGTTGTGTGTGGGTGTGTGTGGTGGAGTGTGCGTGTGTGTGTGTGTGTGTGTGGTGAGTGTGTGTGTGTGGGCGTCAGGTTGTGTCTTCTGATGGACGTTGATAGCTTCGGGGTGTGTGCGCACAGTGATAGGTGAGGTGTGTGAAGGGAGAAAAAATTCGTATAATAGGAAGAGATGAAAATGGACTAGTGTGTGAGTGGGTTACTGGGATTGTATTTGAGTCAGGTGTGTGTATATCTGTGACTAGATGCACGAGGGTCACTGAAGAAAATTTGTAGATAGCACAGCGGTGCTGTAGGGGGCCGGGAGGAGGGAGAGAAATCACAACGTATAGCGGTGTGTGCCATGAGTATTGGGTGGTGTGTGGCGTGCAACGTGGAGGAATTAATTATTTATCTATCTATCTACGTATCTATCTATCTATCTATCTATAAACTATCTGTCTATCTATCTGCGTATCTATCTATCTATCTATCTATAAACTATCTATCTATCTATCTGCGTATCTATCTATCTATCTATCTATCTATCTGCGTATCTATCTATCTATCTATCTATAAACTATCTATCTATCTATATGTGTGATCGTGCCAGTGTTGCGTGCAGGGGAGCGAGGCAGCGGTAGGCCACATGGTATTATGGGTCGCCAACAGCTGTGACAAGGCAATGCTTTCAACAATTAAGTAGCGTCATAACTGTGATATACGAGGACGCTAAACAATGCAATATATCAGTATGAACATAACGCCAGGGACGCACAGACATGAAGAAGAAGTAAGATTGAGTGCACGAGTAACTACAGAAGGATAAACGTCACTATGAAAAAAAGTTAATGCTATTATAATACTTTTTTGCTTATATCTTTCCTCGTGGTCATCAAAGCTTAGTTCTAGGGCTGAGAACAAGAAAGGCCAATGTCACAAATCTATGTTTTGAGAAAAATGCGTTTGAAATATTGCATCCTTCATCATTGCATCAGGTAATAACAGCACATGAAAGATTTTTTTCCAGTAATTACTTAGATTATAACCTATCATTTCTTGCAATGATAGATACATACATTTCCAGCTCGATGGTGGACTTATCTAAAATTAGCCATTTTTTGACATTGGCCCTTCTAGTTCTCAGCCCTAGAGTTAATACTTCTTGATTGCCTTGTTGACAATAAAAAGAAGTAAGATTGAATACATGAGTAACTAGAGATGGATTTAATGTCACTACCTAGTCAGATGAAAAAGTCAATGCTTTCATAATTATTTTTTCTTATTATTTTACATTTCCTCGTGGTCATCAAAGCTTAGTTAATACTTCTTGATTGCCTTGTTGACAGTAATAAGAAGTAAGATTGAGTACACGAGCAACTAGAGAAGGATAAATGGTACTAGTCAGAAGAAAAAGTAAATGCTATAATTTGTGTTCTCTTATTTGACCTTTTATAGTCATGAAAGCTTAGTACTTATTGATTGCTTTGTTCACAGTAATCTTCCTGAACGTGAGTGAAAGAGAATACAATATTGACGACTTTTGAGTATTTGGCGGCTCATGATTAGAGATTCATGATGACAGGAGTTTCATGAATCATTACTTTGGTACTCATTTCCTGGACAGAGTGTTCATTTGCGAGGCGAGTGATGTGTCCAATAAACCTCCTAAATACATATATTATTGACTCTTATTACGAAACTGTACTGGATACAATGGAAGTACTTTTGTCTTTTGTTAAGTTTTTTTGCTCCTTTTTTTGTCCTATTTTCTATAACAAACCAAACGGAAACTGTCTTACAATCACAAAATTACTAAATCATTAACAAACTATTGATCTTTGTCATCTTTTTTGTTCTTTTTTGTAATTTTTTCAATAATAAAGCAAACGAAAACTGTCTTACAATCCCAAAATTACTAAATCTTAAAAAACTATGATCATTTAGTGCGGAAAAATGAAAATGAAATTTTCAATAAAAAGAAGAAAACTGATTACAATCCCAAAATTACTAAATCCTTAATAAATTACTGATCATCTACGTCACTTACGATGCAGAGAAAGAAAAAAAAAAAAAGGAAATAACATGATACTAAAATATGATAAAAGGAAATAATATGATAATGAAATATAATAAAATAAAAGGAAATGATAATATGTAAAATGAAAGGAAAATGATAATAAAAGGAAAGGTAAGGATAATAAGAGGAAAACGGGCCAAAGCAACATAATTCCCAACCAACAAGAAATAATGACCTGCAGTAGAGGCAGAGACAGAAACAAGTGGAACCCGAGACTAAAAGAGCCACGAAAAGATATAATGAATTAATTAATATGATGAAGAGCTACTAGAACCGCAAGGGAAAATTAGTTCAGGGGAAAAATAACACAGAAACAGGTCAGCTAAAGAGGTATGTTATATTATGTGTTGGGTGAGAGAGAGAGAGAGAGACGAGAGAGAGAGATGAGAGAGAGGGAGAGAAGAGAGAGAGAGAGAGAAGAGAGAGAGAGAGAGAGCGAGAGAGAGAGAGAGAGAGAGGAGGAGAGAAAAGGAGAGAGAGAGGAGATGAGAGAGAGGAGAGAGGAGAGAGAGAGAGAGAGAGAGAGAAAGAGAGTGAGAAAGAGAGAGGAGAGAAGAGGGAGAAGAGGGAGAGAGAGAGAGGGGAGAGAGAGGAGATGAGAGAGCGAGAGGAGAGAGAGAGAGGAGAGAGAGAGAGAGAGAGAGAGAGAGGAGAGAGAGAGGAGAGAGAGAGATGGAGAGAGAGAGAGAGAGAGAGAGAGGAGAGACCGAGAGAGAGAGAGGAGAGAGAGAGAGACGAGGAGAGAGAGAGAGAGAAGAGAGAGAGGAGAGAGAGAGAGAGAGAGAGGGAGAGAGAGAGTGTGTGAGAGAGAGACAGAGGAAGACAGAGATAGACAGAGATAGAGACAAAGACAGACAGAAAAACAGAGACAAAGACAGAGACACAGAGAGAGAGAGAGATAGAGAGAGACAGAGAGAGAGTGTGTGTGTGTGTGTGTGTGTTGTGTGTGAGAGAGAGATTCCGAAAATTCATGAGGCAATGTTTTAGAAATTCAATCGTGGAGACAGACAGACACACAGACAAACAGACAAATATTGCTCCTTCTTTTCAGGTGCCACAAAAGGACGGGACCTCAATGGGAACACGAGAAGACCGATTGGCATAGAGACCAGGTAAGTGTGTCCACAGGTGATTCTGTAACGCCTGTTTAGACACGAGAACCGATGCAGGGGAATCCAAAGGGAGGTGAAAATAGGAAGAATTGAAAAGAGTAGTAGATTTTTTTTTCTTCTTTTTTTTACACTAGTTACATTACATTACATTTATTGACTTTTTTTTGCCTCTTGTTTGTGTTGTTGTTGTTGTTATTGTTGTTGTTATTGTTGTGGTTGTGGTTGTGGCTGTTGTTATTGTTGTTGTTGTTGTTGTGGTTGTGGTTGTGGCTGTTGTTATTGTTGTTGTTGTTGTTTTACTAGTTCACTTGTCTACATATATATTTTCTTTGTTAATTTTCGGCTTTTGTAATTCTATATTCTATTTTGTGAGCAAGTTGACAGGTTTTTGTCTGTCTGTCTGTCTGTCTGTCTGTCTGTCTGTCTGTCTGTCTGTCTGTCTGTCTGTCTGTCTGTCTGTCTGTCTGTCTGTCTGTCTGTCTGTCTCTCTCTCTCTCTCTCTCTCTCTCTCTCTCTCTCTCTCTCTCTCTCTCTCTCTCTCTCTCTCTCTCTCTCTCTCTCTCTCTCTCTCTCTCTCTCTCTCTCTCTCTCTCTCTCACACACACACACACATAACTTTTCTTTTCACCGAAGTATAATATTCTGTTCGATTTTCTTTGTCCGTTTCTTAGCATTACATATTCTACCGATTTATTTATTCCTATTGTGGTATAAAGTGTGCGACGTTATGTGGGTCAAAAAGTTATTTATAGACAGAACACTACAAACTTTTTCTCTTTATTTTATTATTCATTCGATAATGTCCTCTATTATTTTCCTTTCTTTCATATTCTTGATTCTTCGTCTCCTTCGGCCTCATTCCTCTCCTCTCGTTCTGTTTTTATTGCGTTCTTCAGATTCATTCCCCTCTGACACCCCTCCCTCCTCCCCTTCCTCCCCTTATCCCATCCCCTACCCTTCCCCCCTCTCCCCTCTCCTTCCCGTCTCCACACTCTCTCATGACCCAATTTCCTTCCTGGTTCATTTATCTTGATCCACCTTTCCCTCTCTATCCCTTCCCCTCTCTCCCTCTCCCCTCACCTACCACCATTCCCTCCCACCTGAGTTCATCCTTCCCTCTCCTTCTCCCTTCCCCTCTCTCCCCTCACCTACTACTCCACCCCCACACAGAGCTCATCCTTTCCCCTTATCCTTAGTTCCACATCCTTTACCCTCTTCTTTCCCCTCAAAACTACTCCCCATCACGTCTCTCCCGGCTCTCACTCAGGTCTCCCCTCTCTCTCACCCCTCTCTATCTCCCCTCTCTCTCTCCCCTCTCTCTCCTCTCTCTCTGGTTCATTGTTGCGCTACACACCACGTCTCCTATAAACGTGGGAAGCATTAACAATATGTGGCACAAGTCCCGATGGATTTCCCCCCAAATACGACACAATATGGAGTAATCTGAACACATTGTCTGCCGCATTATGGGGAGGAGGGGCAGTGTCTTGGGTTCGCACCGTCATACTGGAAGGGAAGTCACCAGGCCTAAGGAAGGAACATAAGAGCCTACAAATGCTATAGGCTCCTACGTAAAAAGAAATAGAATAAAGCCTGTTCTCAACTTCTAACTTATTGTATCCGTAATGCTAGGAACGTGGGTCGGCGCGGCTGATAGGAGTCTCGGTTCACGCGTTGGGACTTACCGAGCCCTGATGGAAACACAGACGCGGAATTCCAATGGGCTTTAGAAAAATATCAGACATTGTTGTGATTTATGTCCCGAGGAGCGATGCCACGTGCGCCACCCTTTAAATCCCCCCCCCCCCACCCCACACACCTCCCTTCCCCCCTCCCTTCCCACCACCTCCACCCTCCCCTCCCTACACTCTCTTACTGTCGGGGGTTTATCGGGGGTTTTGTTACTTCTTTTTCCTTTGTTGTCCTTGGCCAGTCCTTTCAGATGCGCCACCCTTTAAATTGCCACCACCCCGCTCCTCTTACCCCCCCTCCTACACTCTCTTACTGTCTACTTTATAGGGACTGGCAGTTTATTTTGCTTTTTGTTATTTTCTTTTCTTTTCTTGTCCTTGGCCAGTCCTTTGAGATGTGCTACTCTTTAAATCCCCCCCCCCCTCCTCTCTTACCCCCTTCCTTGACTCTTTTACTGTCTACTTTATAGGGACTGGCAGTTTATCGGGCTTCTTGTTACTACTATTTTCTATTGTTTTTGTCCTTGGCCAGTCCTTTGTGATGTCAGAAAAAAATAATAACTTGAGCATCGATAAGTGGGGTTAGTAAACGTGGCTTTTTGTTACTTTTTGTTTTGTCCTATCGAGTCCTTTAACCCCTTGAGTCCCAGAACGTTATTTCCATTGTAATTTAGGTAGGCCATTAGACGATTTTAATGAGTAAAAACAATATTTTATAGATATGACCTGTTTAATATCCTTGTCCATTTGCTAATTTGGTTTATTTAGTTACTTTTTCGTAGTTTTATGGCTAACAACAGACGATTATATATAACAAAGGAAAAACCTGGGCGTGAAGGGGTTAAGAAGTAAGAAAGAAAAAAACTTGAGCATCGCGGCGGCTTAGATGCGGCGGCGCTTATACCAACTTTGCGCCATTAAGGTTGAAGTAACAGTACCAAGGATTAATGTTACTTAAGACCCATTTGGAACGCTCCATTACATTCATTATCCTATTATATCAAGAAAAGTTACTCTCGCTATACTATTTATGTGTTTCTATATCTACTACTACTACTACTACTACTACTACTACTACTACTACTACTACTACTACTACTGCTACTACTACTACTACTACTACTATACTACTACTACTACTACTACCACTACTACTTCTACTACTACTACTACTACTACAACAACAACTACTACTACTACTACTACTACTACTACTACTACTACTACAACTACTTCTTCTACTACTACTACTACTACTACAACAACAACTACTACTACTACTACTACTACTACTACTACTACACTACTACTACAGCAACTACTACTTCTACTACTACAACTACAACTACTACAACTACTACCCTACTCTCTCTCTCTCTCTCTCTCTTTTCTCCCCCTTCTCTCTTCCTCTCTCTCTCTCCTCTCTCATCTCTCTTCTCTCTCTCTCTCTCTCTCTTCTCTCTCTCTTCTCTTTCTCTCTCTCTTACACCACACACACACCATGACACACACACACACCACACACATTCCATACATACACACACACACGCACACACACACACACAGCACACACACAAACACCACACACACACACACACACAAAACACACCACACACACACACACATTATACATACACACACACACCACACACACAACACAACACACACAACCACACACACCACACACACACACACACACACACCACACCACACACAAACACACATTAACAACACACACACACACACACACACACACGCGCGCATTCACACACACACACCAAAACCACCCCACAAACACAACACCACACCCCACACACAACACACCACAACACACAAAAACACCCCCCACACAACACCCCAAATTCATAATACACAAACCAAAAAAACCCCGCGGTTTTACAAAAAATAACACCCAAACCCCAAAACAAACCCCACAAAAAAAACCAAAAACAGAAAGACAGAAATTAATAAATTTAATATAAGGGTTAGAGTTTTTATTAAAAGGGTAAAAAAGGTAATGCGAGAAAATGTGGAATAGAATGTTTTAACACCTCCAGATTTGGGGAGAAGAATTTTTAAAGGATTGATAGTGAGGGATTAGATTAGTATGGAAGAAATGATGAATTTAAAGGGGAAGAAATATAATGAATAGGTAGTAGATAATAGAAGGGTAGTATTTTAGTAGTAGTATTTAGTAGTAGTGTGGTGTAGTAGTAGTAATGTAGTAGTAGTAGTAGTAGTATTTAGTATTTAGTATTTAGTTTTTGGAGTAGTAGTAGTAGAGTAGTAGTAGTGTAGTGGGGTTTAGATATAATTTAATTTAGTAGTGTTGTTGTAGTAGTAATGTAAGTTAGTTTAGTAGAGTATAGTAGTAGTAGTAGTAGTACATAGTAGTTAGTAGTAGTAGTAGAGTGTAGTAGTAGTAGTAGTATTTTAGTAGAGTAGTAGTAGTTGTATTTGTGTGTTTTAGTAGGAGTAGTGGTAGTAGTAGGTAGTAGTAGTAGTAGAGGTAGTAGTAGTAGTAGTAGAGTTTTTGTGGTAGTAGAGTAGTAGTAGTAGTAGAGTAGTAGTGTGTGAAAAGTAGTAGTGATTTGTAGTAGAGTAGTAGTAGTAGTAGTAGTAGTGTGTAGTAGTGGGGTAGTAGGTAGAAAGTAGTAGTAGTAGTAGTATTTAAAGTAGTAGTAGAGAGTAGAGTAGTAGTAGAGTAGTAGTAGATGAGTAGTGTGTAGTAGTAGTAGTAGTGGGGTTATATTAGTAGTAGTAGTAGTAGAAAGGTAGTAGTAGTAGTGTGTAGTTATTATTAGTAGTAGTAGTAGTAGTAGTAGAGTAGTAGAAAGTAGTGTTTGTAGTAGTTAGTAGAAAGTAGTAGTGGTAGTGTAGTAGAGTAGTAGTAGTAGTGTAGTAGTAGAAAGAAGAGTAGTAGTAGTTGTAGAGTAGTTTTGTAGTGTTAGTAGTAGTAGTAGTAGTTGTAGTAGTAGTAGAAGTAGTTTTTAGAGTAGAGTGTGTAGTAGTAGTAGTAGTAGTAGTTTAGTAGAGGTAGTGTTGTAGTGTGAAGTGGTAGTAGTAGAAAGGAGTAGTAGAGTAGTAGTAGTATTTAGAGTATAGAGTAGTAGTAGTAGTAGTAGTAGAGTAGTAGTAGAGTGTGAGTAGTAGTAGTAGAGTAGTAGTGTAGTAGTAGTAGTATTTAGTAGTAGTAGTAGAAGTAGTAGTAGTAGTAGTAGTAAGTAGAGTAGTAGTGTGTATGTAGTAGTAGTAGTAGTAGTAGTAGTAGTGTAGTAGTATTTAGTAGAGTAGTAATAGTGTAGTAGTAGTAGTAGTAGAGTAGAAAAGTAGAGTAGTAGTTTTTAGTAGTAGAGTAGTAGTATTAGTAGAGAGTAGTGTAGTAGTATGGTAGAGTATAGTAGTAGTAGTAGTAGTAGTGTAGTGGTAGTAGTAGTAGTAGTATAGTAGGTAGTAGTAGTAGGGGGTAGTAGTAGTAGTAGTAGTGTAGTAGTGTAGTAGTAGTTATAGTAGTAGTAGAGAGTAGTAGTAGTAGGATAGTAGAAATTTAATATAGAAACACATAATAAATTTAGCGAGAGGGCAGGGGAAAATAGGAAACAAAGGAAAAGAAATTATGGGAAAAAGGAAATTTTAACCAGCGGGAAAAGATAGAAGGAAAGAAAGAAAGAAAGGAGGAGAGCAAGAAAGAAAGGAGGGGAGAAGGAAAGATAGAAGGAGAGAAAAAAAAAAGGAGGAGAGAAGGAAATGAAAATAGGAAAAGAAAGTCAAAGGAGGGGCAAGAAAACGGAAAAAAGACAATAAGAAATTTGTCACCATTAGACTCAATCGAGGTTATGACGTCAATGTGTGTGTGTGTGTGCGTGTGTGTGTGTGTGTGTGTGTGTATGTGTGTGTGTGTGTGTGTGTGTATGTGTATGTGTATGTGTATGTGTGTGTGTGTGTGCGTGTTGTGTGTGTGTGTGGTGTGTGTGTGTGTGTGTTGTGTGTCGTGTATGTGTATGTGTGTGTGTGTGTGTGTGTGTGTGTGTGTGTGTGTGTGTGTGTGTGTGTGTGTGTGTATGTGTATGTGTTGTGTATGTGTGTGTGTGTGTGTGTGTGTGTGTGTGTGTGTGTGTGTGTGTGTGTGTGTGTGGTGTGTGGTGTGTAGTGTGTGTAAAGGAGAGAGAATAAAAAGAGAGAGAGGAGAGAGAGAGATAGAGAGGGGAGATGAGAGGAGAAGAGAGAGAGAGAGAAGACGAGAGGAGGATGAGAGAGAGAGAGAGAGAGAGAGAGAGGAGAGAGAGAGAGAGAGAGAGAGAGAGAGAGAGAGAGCGAGAGAGAGAGAGAGAGAGAGAGAGAGAGAGAGAGAGGAGAGAGGAGAGACGAGAGAGAGAGAGAGAGAGAGAGAGAGAATACATACACAAATACACATGAACAAACAAATACAAATCACAAATAAAAACAAAATTGCAAGTACTAAACATCAGTAACAACGATAGTGGGGGTTTTATAGCGTGTGGTGGGTGTTGCAATGGTGGTGTGGGGACAAGTACCAAGCCAAATGTACACAACACACACACACACACATAACAACACACAACACATACACAACACACACACAAACACACACACACACACACACATTTTGAATAGCGGGACACAACCACACACCACACGACCACACACACACACAACACACACACACACACACACACACACACACACACACACACACACATACACACACACACACACACACACACACACCTCGTCGCAATAGAGGTTTCATTTCACGACAATTCAAACGCTTGGAATATCAAATGAAACATCGATTTATATCACCAACCAGGAAGAGGAAGAGGAACACATACCACCCAAACCCTCCCCTTGAATGACCAGCTCTCTCACCCACTGTCATCCTATCTCTCATTGTCTCACTCTTACCGCTGTCATCCTCCTCCCCGGCACCGCACCGCACCGTCTATGCCTTGGTCAGGAGCGAGGGAGGGGAAGAGGTCGCCAGGAGAACTATTGAACAAGCTGTTGACACGTTCTCAGGATAAGACTGTGGCTATTGTGCTTGCTGACGATCAATACCAGGTGTGTGTGTGTGTGTTGTGTGTGTGTGTGTGTGTTTACCTAGTTGTATTTACCTAGTTGTGTTTTACAGGGTCTGAGCTACACTCGTATGGCCCAGTCTCCATATCTTCATTTTCATTTTTTTCCTTAAAGTGTGTGTGTATGTTGTGTGTGGGTGCGCGCGTGCGTGTGTGTGTGTGTGTGTGTGTGTGTGTG
>JACEEZ010021055.1:30000-31808 GCA_016584305.1 Chionoecetes opilio
CCGAGAACGCCAGTCGGAGACTCTAACCGCTCCGCTACCGCCTCCCCAAAAAACACTAAACATAGTGTATATATATATATAAAATATATATATATATATATATATATATTATATATATATATATATATTATATATATGCACTCAGTATGAGCGCATACCTCCGGCCGAATATTTCATCAATTGGTTGCCATGGAAACACTTGTCAATAGATTTCATCCAAAATTAAATCAGTCCTTCCTTATACCAAATAGACTTGGTATACCGAGTTTGGTTCAAATCTATTCATAATTTTTCGAGAAATAATGTACACTAACAGACAGACAGACAGACAGACAGACAGACAGATCGGGGTGAAAACATAACCTCTCCAACTTCGTTGGCGGAGGTAAACATAGTATATATATATGTAAAATAAAGGATACTAAACAGGTCATATCTATAAAATGTTGCTAATAGTCACTAAAAATCGTCTAATGGTACCCAAATTACAATAGAAACTAGGGGGGGGGCACTCAGTAGAGCGCATACCTCCGCCCGAATATTTCATCAATTATATATAAATATATATATATAATATATATATATATAATATATTTTATATATATATGCACTCAGTATGAGCACATACCTACGGCCGAACATTTCATCAATTGGTTGCCATGGCAACACTTGTCAATAGATTTCATCCAAAATTAAATCAGTTCTTCCTTATACCAAATAGACTTAGTATACCGAGTTTGGTCCAAATCTATTCGTAACTTTTCGAGAAATCCTGTACACTAACAGACAGACAGACAGACAGACAGACAGATCGGGGTGAAAACATAACCCCTCCAACTTCGTTGGCGGAGGTAATTACGTTCTGGGCCTCAAGGGGTTAATGAAGGCAGGTTTTACTCCATTACTTTTATTACTTTTTGTTTGTGATGAGTTATAAATTACAAAAGAAACAATTTGCTTCAATATTTGTAAACCCCTTAAAGTTTTTCCATCTCCCCCTCTTCCTCCTCCTCTTCCTCCTCCTCCTCTTCCATCTCAGCCCCGTTGGCCACGCAAGATTAGGACGTCTGCTAAATGATAAAGTTTCTTCTTACAGATCAAAAAACGACGAGCGGACGGCGGTAGCAGCATCACCTTAACCCCTTTCTTACCCCACAGCAACGCTGGGTCACGTTCCGTTTCCGCAAATACTAATCAAAGTAACGTAATCAAGCGCCCTGTTACAGTAGACCCTAGACACCCTGCCTGTAAACCCTCACGCAAGGTTACCAAAACTACTGAGGAACTTAAATTACTCTACACAAATGCCAGAAGCATTATTTTAAAGCGTAACGAATTATTAGCATACGTTGTTGCCGAAACGCCAGATATCGTTAGTATCACTGAGAGTTGGGTCAACACAAAAGATAAACACTTATTAGCTGAAATAGCCATTCCAGGCTATAAGACATTCCTAAATTGTCGCACGCATAAAGCAGGTGGAGGTGTTTACATCAAAGATAATTTGCAAGCAATCGAAATCGATAAAGTAAATCAAGATCATTATGACTCAGTCTACGCAAAGATTAAGCTAAACGGTAAATTCCTAGCTATTGGGACAATATATCGTCCTCCCAAATCAAATGCGGAAGTCGATTGCCTCCTCTATGACGAGATAAAGTCAGTGTCAACAATAATAAACGATACAATTATATGTGGAGATTTTAACACCTCGATAAACTGGAAATAAAATTTCTTAGATTGATCGAGTAAAGGTTTTTTCGGTGTTGGCTGGGGTATGTTTTTGTTTTTAACCCAAATATTCTATT
>JACEEZ010021056.1:0-12500 GCA_016584305.1 Chionoecetes opilio
GAAAAGTTTTGTTACCATTTTCGCCATTTAGCAATTTTAGATTAACATGAAACCACGGGTTTTCCTAGTTTTCTGTTTTTTCTCCTCTCTCCCTCTCCTCTCCTCTCAGACACATTATTGCCTTTTACTTTACAATCAAACCATCGTGAGAGGAAGTTTGTGTACCATTTCCTTCGCCATTTTAACAGTGTAGGTTACCAAGACATACGGGGATAATCTTGTTTTTCTTGCTTTTTCTTTCTTCACTCCTCTCCTCTCATTAAACATTTTTCCATCTACATCAATACCATCGTGAAGTTTTTTTGTACCATTGACTCGCCATTTAGCCAGTGTAGGTTACCATAACACTACAGGATTTTTATATTTTTCTTCTTCCTATCCTCCCCCTCCTCCCTCTCCTCTCTTCTCCTCTCAGCCACATTATTGCCATTTTACATTAAAACCATCGTGAGAGAAAGTTTTGTGTATCATTTACTCGCCATAAGCAGTGTAGAAAAACCACTATAGGATACATATAGGATTTTCTTGTTGTTCTTCTCTCCTCTCCTCTCCTCTCCACCACATTATAATTGTCATCTACCAAAAAACCATCGCGAGAGGAAGTTTTGTGTACCAATTTTACTCGCCATTAGCAGTGTAGGTTACCATAACAGTACAGGATGTTCTTGTTGTTCTTCTCTCTTCTCTTCTCCTCTCAGCCACATCATTCCACATTTACATAAAAAAACCATCGTGAGAGGAATTTTTTTTGGTGTACCATTTTCCAGCCATTGAACAGAGTAGGTCACCGTAACACAACAGGATTCTCTTATTTTTTTCTCTCCCTCTCTCTCTCCTCTCCTTCCTCTCAGTCACGTCATTCCATCTACATCAACACAATCAAGATCATAAAAAATATAAGCTTCGACACCCACACGCACAGGTGACATCTATCATGGCACACACCGTCTGTCGCCTTTGAGCTTGTAGCCAATAAGAATATCTCACCCACGGGACACAAAGCCCAAATGAGACATCCACGTTACTACGGTTTTGTCAGGTTCCTTCATGATCCAATTAACTCCCGACCCACAAGAGAGCATGAACAATAAGGGGGTGGTAAATTTTTATTACAGTTTTTGACCTAGATTTGTGGCTAAAAAGGCTAATTAAAAAACCCGCGACATTAAATTATATTAGTAAGAATAAAAAAGCAGAGTAAGTTAAAACAAACAGACAGACAGTTAAGACATTTTCAGAGGAGAGAAGAGAGAGAGAGAGAGAGAGAGAGAGAAGGAGAGAGAGAGAGAGAGAGATGGGGAGAGAGGGGAGAGAGAGGAGAGGGGAAGAAAAGAGAGAGAGAGAGAGAGAGCGAAAAGGGGAGAGAGACAGAGAAAGAGAAAGAGAGAAGAGAGAGAAAGAGAGAGGGAAAAAGAAGTGCAGGAAGAGTGAAAATGGATAGGAAGGCAGATGATGGAAAGGCTGCTGAAAGGGGGGGAAAAAAAGACAACCTGATAGATGAGTACGAATGAAGGGAAGGGAGAGGGGACAGGGAAGGGGACAGGGAGAGGGGACAGGTTTAGGCCCGGGAAAAAGAGAAAATAACCTGGCAAAATTACTTTTGCCACCGGTAATCATCCGGTTAATGAGTCGTTAATTGAGTGTGTGTGGTGTGTGTGTGTGTGTGTGTGTGTGTGTGTGGTGTGGTGGTGTATGTGTTTGTGTGGTGTGTGGTGTGTGTGTGGTGGTGTGTGTGTGTGTGTTTTTTGAAAGGCTAACATAACACAAAACACTACCGCATTTCCTACGCCCACAAAACAAACACACACACACAATATATTACATTCCCTCTAGCAAAAACGAAATTGAATGAAACACCAGACGGAGGAAGAGGAGGAGGAGGGAGAGGAGGAGGAGGAGGAGGAGGAGGAGGAGGGGGAAAGGAGGAGGAGGAGGGGGAAAGGACGGGGAAACGGGGAGGAGGAGGAGGAGGACGGGGGACGAGGATGAGGACGAGGACGAGGAGGACGAGGAGGAAAAGGGAAACGAGGAGGAGGCCCCACAACCTCTTCACCCTCCCCTTAGCTCTTCTTCCTCTTCCCTCCCTCCTTCACTTCCCCTTCCTCCACCCCTCTCTCTACAGGGCCTAGCGCTATATTTACCCATCCCAATTTTGTTGTTAATGTCGCCGGGGCCTTCGTTGGGAGGAAACCGTGTTATTCTTTCATAAATCGGAAGACGCGTGTTGTGACTTGTCTGTGTGTGTTGTTTTATCATATCCCTTCAAGTGGTATATTGCTCTGTTACAATGGAGGATTTTTTATCTTTTTTTTTTTTTTTTTTTTTAGTGTATCTGTCTCATCACTTTGTAAAAATCAGTGGGGTCCCCCTCTCTTCTCTCCCCTCTCTCTCTCTCTCCCCTCTCTCTCTCTCTCTCTCCTTCCCCTCTCTCTCCTTCTCTCTCTCTCTCTCTCTCTCTTGCTTAGAAAAAAATACCTCAAGTGTCACTCCTTTTGCTTCATTCATCCCCCCTAATTGAACAGACGATCTTGGGTTCAATGATAACAAAAAAAATTTTACTTCACTGCCTGCCTAAGTAAGCGATTGTTATGGTTGCAAACGCCTCCATTAACAGCCTTAAACAGCGAGACCACTTACCTCCGTTATTTGACTTTTCCTCAAAAGTGGCAAAACTCACCACTCTTACTTCCTCATTAACCCACTTTCCCACACCGGACGGACAGACTCACCACACACTTTACCCCCCCCCATCTCCTCTCTCTCTCTCTCCTTTTCCTCTCTCTCTCTCTCTAAACAATACAACAAAAACAGCTACAATTATTTTCACAAAACCCAAAAACTCAATGTCATCTGTAAACATGA
The DNA here is from genome assembly GCA_016584305.1 of Chionoecetes opilio. Taxonomy (NCBI): domain Eukaryota; kingdom Metazoa; phylum Arthropoda; class Malacostraca; order Decapoda; family Majidae; genus Chionoecetes; species Chionoecetes opilio. Next base: position 2,863 of record JACEEZ010021056.1, read on the forward strand.
AACAAGTCAAATGAATGATTGCTTTTTCGCTAACAAGAACCAAAACAGGAAATCAGGTTAGATGCAATTTGTCACAACCAGAAGGACAAACTTATAAACAATTGATATATTTTTCTGCTGAATGCTTGAATATTGATGATATTATTGTTTGACTTGGAGCTCCATTTTAATTAAAACCGCCGCCTGGCTGTGTATATCGAATGAAGTGTGTGTGTGTGTGTGTGTGTGTGTGTGTGTGTGTGTGTGTGTGTGTGTGTGTGTGTGTGTGTTTTGTGGGTGTGTGGTGCGTGCGTGCGTGTGTGCGTGCGTTTCGTGCGTGCGTGCGTGCGTGCGTGCGTGTGTGTTTGTGTTTTTGGTTTTGTGTGTGTGTGTGTGTGTCTGTGTTTTTATCCTACATAATGTACAGACGCATCACTTTTTAGAATACATACAATAAGCAAATTTTAAAAAACATAATAAAATCAAAATATTAAACACAAAAAAAGAATTTTTATATAATATATATATATAAATGAATGAAATATGTTTTTTCATCTGGCATAATAGTAAATAAATTGCTGATATATAGATGCAAAAAAGTTAATGTTAATGTCACCATCAAGAACATCTGGTAAAGTGGAGGAAGGGTCGGAAAAATAAATATTTTTTTATTCAGCCACCACTGCAGACTGGAGAGCCAGTGCACTGTGGGGGGCCCTTCTAAAATTTGGAATAATTGTAATTAAAAAACTATTGTTAATATCACATTTTCATAATGATTTCCAGATGTGTTTTTAATGGCTTTAAGCCTTTTAAAAATTATGTAGGATAAATTGCCCGAATCATAAATTTTCATGTTTAGTGAGGTTTTAAGCTTGTATATAGTGATATGGATATTGCAAATACAACAACATTTTGTAAAATAGTAAACCTTCTTTATGGATGTACATTGTTCTAACACATTTATTAATTTCCCAGTTGTAATAACGTTCTTGAATTATTTAGATATATAAACTTTAATACATTTGTACAGAAGCATTTTCAATAATCTCCTTGAAAATGTTATGTAACACAATCATATGGTATTAATGATATGTATCTACAAATTAAACGGATCAGAATTTTGATTAAAGATTTTATACATCATAGCCGGACTTGTGTTAATTTTATATCCTGTTTTCCCGACCACCACACACGTACGTGTTTTCCCCCAAAGCAGCACATAAAGTCAATCAAGTTCGTCGTACCAAATAGAAACTGACCAAACTTTGCCTTCAAACACGGCCTGGATGCTCACGTTGCCTTTGAACATCGAACGCGTGGCAAAAGTTAGGAAAGCATAATTTTCCTATCCCTTCCCTGTCCCTTCCCTGTCCCTTCCCTGTCCCTTCCCTGTCCCTTCCTTCCCCTTTCCCCCGCCCCTTCCCTGCCCCTTTCCCTGCCCTTCCCTGCCCTTTTCCCTGTCCCCCCCCTGCCCTTCCCGCCCCTTTCCCCTGCCTTCCCTGTCCCTTCCTACAAACCAAAGCCAATATTGTCTTGATTTATTTATCCCACTTGCCTCGGTACATACAACCATATAACAACATTAGTCTAAATTTATGTGTGATCATTATTATGTGTGATATTATTAGGGTTTTCCTTTATTATTGTGCATTTTATGTCGATCATTATTATGTGCGATCTTTATTTGTGCGATATTTTTATGTGCGATCTTATTATGTGCGATCATTTTTATTTGTGATCATTTATGTTGTTCATTTTATGTGTGACATTATTATGTTGATCATTATTATGTCGATCTTATTATGTCGATCATTATTTGTGATCTTATTAGTGTGATCATTATTATGTGTGAATTATTATGTGTGTCATTTTTATGTTTTCTTTATTATGTGCGATCATTATTATGTGCGATCTTTATTAGTGCGATCTTTTATTATTGCGATCATTTTTATGTGCGATCTTTTTGTGCATCATTATTAGTGCGATCATTTTAGTGTGATCTTTTATTATGTGTGATCTTATTTGGGGTCATTATTATGTGCGTCATTTTTTGTGATCATTATTAGGGATCTTTTATATGGTGATCATTATTAGTCGATCATTTATGTGCGACATTATTTGTTGATCATTTTTAGGTGGATCTTATTAGTGCGATCATTATTATGTGTGATCATTTTTATGTTGACATATATGTGCGATCATTATTTTTTTCGATCTTTATTATGTGCGATTTATTTGTGTGATATTTTTGTGTGATATTTTTATGTGCGTCTTTAAATATGTCGATCATTATTATGTGCAAATCATTATTATTGCGATCATATTATGCGATTTTTATGTGGATATTATAGTGTGATCATTATTATGTGTGATCATTATTGTGCGATCATTATTATGTGTGATCATTATTATGTGTGATCTTTATATGTGTGATATATTATGTGCGATCATTTATGTGCGATCATTTTTAAATGTGTGATCATTATTGGTGATATTATGGTTTGGTGATTTTTATTATGTGTGACATTATTATGTGTGATCATTATTATGTGTGACATTTTTATGTGCGTCTTTAAATATGTGCGATAATTATATGTGTGATCATTATTAAATGTGTGTCATTATTATGTGTGTCATATTATGTGCGATCATATTATGTGCAAATCATTATTATGGCGATATTTTTATGTGTGATCTTATTATTGTGATATTATTATGTGGGGATATTATATGTCGATAAATTTTATGTGATCATTATTATGTGTGATCATTATTATGGCGATCATTATTAATGTGCGATCATTAATTTGTGGAAATCATTATTATGTGTGGATAAATTAATTAGTTTTGATCATAATTTTGTGTGATCATTATTAGTGTGATCATTATTATTTTGCGATCTTATTATGTGCGATCATTTTTATGTGTGATCATTATATGTGCGATCATTATTATTTTGCGATATTTTATGTGCGATCATATTATGTGCGATCATATTATGTGTGATCATATTATGGGATCATTTTATGGGGGATCATTTTTAAAGTGTGAATTTTTATGTGCGATCATTATATGTGCGATAAATTATTAGTGTGATCATTATTATGTGGATCATTATTAGTCCCGATCATATTAGTGTGTCATTATTATGTGTGATCATTTATGGGCGATCATTATTAGTGCGATCATATTATGTGCATCATTATTAGTGTGATCATTTTATGTGTGATCATTATTATGTGCATCATTATTATGTGTGTATTTTATGTGTGATCATTATTTTGTCGTCATTATTATGTGCGATCATTATATGTTGATCATTTTATGTGTGATCTTTAAATTATGTGCGATCATTATTATGTGCGATCATTATTATGTGCGATCATTATTATGTGTGATCATTATTATGTGTGATCATTATTATGTGTGATCATTATTATGTGTGATCATTATTATGTGTGATCATTATTATGTGTGATCATTATTATGTGTGATCATTATTATGTGCGATCATTATTATGTGTGATCATTATTATGTGTGATCATTATTATGCCCTAAGTATAATGACCAGAAATTTGAAATAAAAAAACTTTGTCACAATTTACTCCTCGATATATACTCTATTCCTGGTATATATATAATAACGTTATTACCATATAAATCTGATCTTGTTTACGAAACCTTGACAATATTTGTTGAGGTTACATATTGTTGTATAAACTATTAATACAACAATATGTAACCTAACAGCCAGAACTTCCCAGTAGCCGCATAGGAAAGCCATTCATTAGTCACCACATTTATAAATTAGACACCACAGTTATAAATTAGACACCACAGTTATAAATTAGACACCACAGTTATAAATTAGACACCACAGTTATAAATTAGACACCACAGTTATAAATTAGACACCACAGTTATAAATTAGACACCACAGTTATAAATTAGACACCACAGTTATAAATTAGACACCACAGTTTTTAAATTAGACCCCCACAGTTATAAATTTGACCACATTTTTAAATTAGACACCACAGTTATAAATTAGACACCACAGTTATAAATTAGACACCACAGTTATAAATAGACACCACAGTTATAAATTAGACACCACAGTTATAAATTAGACACCAAGTTATAAATTAGACACCACAGTTATAAATTAGACACCACATTTATAAATTAGACACCACAGTTATAAATTAGACACCACAGTTATAAATTAGACACCACAGTTATAAATTAGACACCACAGTTATAAATTAGACACCACAGTTATAAATTAGACACCACAGTTATAAATTAGACACCACAGTTATAAATTAGACACCACAGTTATAAATTAGACACCACAGTTATAAATTAAATCACTGGATGAGCTGCTTCCACGCGTACTTCTATCTTTATTACATTTTTCCGCTTGTTGACGGTGGAAGGGTTGATATGCGTTCATCAGCACCATGGCAACAACAACGCTGGTGTGGCGGTGTTTGTCCGTCATCTCAACCAAAGGGGAAGCGCACGTTATGAGCAAACCTTATAACCCTTTGTGCTGTGTTCTATACCTCCCCCCCCTCACCCATCCCTAGCCTGCCTCCCTACCGTCCTATCACAATCATTCATTACCCACAATGACGTCACTCTTGTCTGGTGGGTGAAAATATTAACCGAATAAATTGACGCGCCCACACACCTCTAATATTTCTAATGGAATGAAAGACCATGTTTACGATGTAGAAAAAAGGCGTTATATTTTGTGGTTGTATTCATGAAAGTGGGAGTGAAGGTGATGACTCTCTCACTCTCACTCTCTCTCTCTCTCTCTCTCTCTCTCTCTCTCTCTCTCTCTCTCTCTCTCTCTCTCTCTCTCAAGCAGGCGACAATAACCTTGCATCACCTTAACCCTACATAATAATTCACTGGTCGACACCAAAAATGGTTCTGAGTTCATTGTGTGTGGGTTGGAAAGCATTTTCGCTGCTGATTTCAAAAATGGCATTGCTTTTTCTCTAGAACGTATAGTTTTTTTAAATATCGGCATTTTAAATTTTAATAGCTATTATAATTATATACGTATATATAATTATATAATTAATCGAAACAATCCCCCTACGTTAATATATATTACTCGTAATTAAATTCTGGTGGTGCCTGCGGCTTTATTAGGACCTAATGTACATATCTGGCAAAAAAATATACTTAAATTATGTTCCAAATATATCCGAAAATGTGCCACATCTTGGAAATATCCGAAAATATGCCAAATCACAGTAAATTTTGACTTTATATATACTATATATATATTATATATATAATATATATATTATATATATATATATATAATATATATATATATATAATATCTGTATTTTGGAACACAACTTCGAGATTTTTTTTTGAAAGAAAGATGCGCTAGTTCGAAGAACAGTCAGATCTTGACTGTTCTTCAGAAGAACAGGTCAAGATCTCAAATTGGTATTAAATATACATATGATCAAAACTATACCTAACACACAAAAGTACTCACCCTGCTCCATAGTACATCAGAAGTGTTTCTGTATTTTGCTCTTTCGTTTGTAGGAGCAGCTACTTTCACGTTGTAGCGTCACAGCAATAGTCCCCTATCATGTTGGGACTGAATCGTCCTTGGTATCGGGTTTCCATGGTGGCAATGTCCTGGTGGAAACGTTCCCCCTGCTCATCACTGACCACGCCAAGATCGTTGGGAAGAAATCAAGATGTGAATGGAAAAAGTGGATTTGAGTGACAATCCGAGCCCCAAGCGCATGGTAACTCTTCAACATGTCATTTACAAGTTCCTCATAATTCGATGCTCGAACATTACCTAGGTAGTTCTTTATAACAGCCAAAAAGCTCTTCCAAGCAGCTTTATCCAGGGCAGTTAGATTCTTTACAAAGTCATCATCATTGAGTAGTTGACGAATTTGAGGGCTATTGAAAACACCTGCCTTTACTTTGGCTTCAGATACAGTGCGTTCAAACTTTGCTAACAAATACTGAAAGCTAGCACCATTTTGATCCATGGCCTTCACAAAATTTTTCATTAACCCAAGTTTCAGATGCAATGGAGGTAAGTACACCTTTTCACTGTCAACAAGAGGTTTGTACATACAGTTGAACCTGCCAGGTGAGTCTTTCGGTCGTGCTGGCCATTCCTGAATCTATGAACAGCCGCCACTCACTCTTATCATAAGTGTGAGACTCACAAAGTTGTTCCATGAGTGTGTCAACATCAAAGCAGTAACAGAGCTTGTGTTCCATCTTGAAGAAGCTTGAAAGTTCTTTATGTCTACGACGAAACGTGGTGATGAGAACTCCTTCTTGTAGCAAATTCCATTCCTTGAGACGAGATCCAAGGACTTCACTTTTCTCCTTGGGTAGATCTAGGTCCCTAGCAAGGTCATGTAGCATTTCCTGACTGATGGATTTGGGCTCTCTGTTGTCTGCCATTTCTTGAAAGTCTGTATCCATGGGATTATCCTCCTCGTTCGAATCTGATTCACTTATAGTACTTGCAATTGGAACATTTGGAACTGGGAGATCAGGACCATGTGGCACAGGCTTGATAGCAGAAGGTACGTCAGGATACCTGATTTTAGCTCGCGTTTTTACTGAATATCCTTTGATGTTAGTGAGGCAGAAGTAGCAGTCAGTACTGTGATCCTTTTGTTCACGCCAAACCATTGGGATGCCGAATGCCATGCCTGATGGCCGTTTGCCACGCATCCATTCATTCAAGTGGTTCACACAGGGGTTGCATGCTACGTGAGGGGCCCACTTCTTATCTTGATCACCTATACGGCACTTGAAGTAATGCAGATAAGCTGCTTTAACATTCTTTGTAAGAGGTTTCTTCAGACTGTCAGGGGTAAAAATTCCACATATGTAACAAAAACTGTCCAATGCATTCACACAGTTACGGCGCTCCATCACAGCCCGGTACAAGGTACTATATACGGTAAACCAACTAAAATTAGGACTCCACTAAATCAAACACATCATATCTGCAAAAATAGGTAAAAATGTACTACACAGCCTGCTAACCCCTCGCCAATACGCAGCGCGCACACCCTCCCCTGCTCACTGCACAAACCACACTGACTCAAAAACACTGCACTGCCCTAAACAGGCTTGAGAAAAGAAAAGATTAAGAGTTTAAAATGAAAACATTGGTGAAACCTATTTCTGCTGATTTTACCCATATTTTTTCATGAATTGCGTCTGGTTCTCAAAAACTGGACGTGATAGAGATTATTGAACATCAGATTCGGGTTCAGCAGGGTCGATTTACCTATAATCAGCTTCATTTAGTCCAGAACCATAGCTTCGATTTTTTTTTGTCGACCAGTGTTATAATCAATAGATCTCTAAACACACACACACCACTCACACACACAGTCACACGCACACACAGACACGCACACACACACACACACACAGACACACACACAAACACACACTCACACACACACACAGTCACACACACACAGACACACACACACAGACACACACACAAACACACACAAACACACACACACACACACACACACACACACACACACACACACAAAGAAAGGATCAGTCGGAATCAACACAGCGCACCTTAACGAGCATACACACACTCTCTCCTTCACAATCCTCTTAATATCTTTTGGCTCCAGTAACACAAGTTGTAGCCAAGCCGCTTTTCTATCCGCGCCACTACCTGCTATTGACATCCATCTTTAATGTTTCGTAAGAGGATTTCCATTAAAATATTATCCTCCAAGTGAGATTTACGAAACTACACGTGAGGTATTTCTTTCAATGCTATCACGAGTCCTAGATTTGTTAACGTACCTTCCCTCCTATATAAGTTACAATCCTATATTTTACTTCCTTACTATACATTTTTCTTTTTATAAATTGTTCTTATGTTATTATGCAACGCTACCTAATCAGTTAGAAATATTTATGTAAAGTATCTATTATATTGGATATCCTAAGATCAATTCGACATACTGAGAAAACAACAACACACACACATACACCACACACACACACACACACACACACACACACACACACACACACACATACACACAATAACCCCAGTGAATTGTGTCGCGTTCCAAGAGACATGTGAAGGACCCCATATATGTCTTTCTATTTTTGACGTTTTCCCTCCACGATGAAATGACCAAGACTAAACGTCACCATCAGTCTTTGATGCTCCAAACCTCGAATTTTTTGTCAGGCTTCGTATTTTTTTTTTCTTCTCTCTCTCTCTCTCTTCTCTCTCTCTCTCTCCCTCTATCTCTCTCTCTCTCTCTTTTCTCTCTCTTTTCTCTCTCTCTCCCCTCTCCTAAACACACACACACACACACACACACACACTGAAGCCTCACACTTCAGTCAGTGGCAAATCAGACTCTACTCGCATTTTGATCCCAGTTTTATGCGTTTAGCACATCGTGTTTACCACATTCCTAACTTAACATTCAACACACACAGAAGGAAACAGTCACGCCTCACCCCAAGGCAACTCTGCCCGAGTGGCTGCCAGGACTGGGATCAAAACCAACGTTGGCTAAACGTTTGGGCGTCCGTCCGTTTGTTATGGTCCGTCGTTCCAGTTTTGAGTTCATGCGCCACGACTCAAAGCTAAGACAAACCTGCCTACCAATTATCCAAAATTAATCCCACGTCGATTACAAGACGAGGCTCAGGCAGGGAAGATCTGCAATAGGCCGTAGAAGAGAAAATAGGTTATATATCGAATTGGGTTACCAATTAGTGGAACTAACTCGTTTTAGCAGGATGGATTGACCTACTATAATTGAGCCAGCGAAGCTGCACGTTTACTGACTCGGTTGTTTCTGATACAACGAAGAACCTCACAAGCATAACTCACAGGCATCTTTTCAGCTAATCTTCTCGAAACACAACATTATATTAATTTTTTTTTCGTCTGCTGGAATTCTTCCCTTGCCTTACACCACGAGGCCCATCTTCCAGACATGAGCTGCTTTGAAGCTGCGTTTTTTTCAGTTTAACGATGATGATGTTTTTCATCACGCAACCTTTGCTCTGCAGGAGGAAGGAGCGCGGCACACCGCCACCAGACGCATCGACCTGACGCACAGCCTTCCCGCCGCGGCCCTTAGGTGCCTCACACTAATTACCTCAACGGCTAATTACTCTCTTTATTGCTTTTTAGCTGATAAACACCTTAATTACACCACGCAATATATAAATATATATATGTATATATATAATATATTAGATATATATATATATATATATATATATAATCATATATATATATATATAATATATATATATATATATATATATATATATATATATATATAATATATATATATATATATATATATATCACAAGTTTGACAATTTACAATCCACCTTTGCCTATGCAGTAAGGATTCCCAATAAAAGCACATAGAAGGCAGGGAAAGACTACCACCGACCAATCAAGACTACCAAGACGTCCCTCACGTGACGGCTTGGCCTTGAGCATGTTGAGGCTAAAAGATGGTGGGGAGAGAAAAAGGAGATGCGATTTATCTCAATGGGAGAGGACTGATGAGACTTTCTCATGATAATAGTTGAACAAAGTGGATGGCAGGCA
>JACEEZ010021056.1:17500-25010 GCA_016584305.1 Chionoecetes opilio
AAAAAAAGCACAGATTGTATTTCTTTTTACTCCCCAAAACCATGTATTTTACTATAATTATACCCTAAAACACCTTAATACCACATAATAATAATAATAATAACAATACAGATTACGATAGAACATATACACATAAGAACTCATAAACCATCATTTCTTACTACATAAAGATTAAATTATACACCCACACATATTTTTCACCTTCATAATGCTTCTATCACACTCCTAAATTAGCATACACCTCCCTACACACATAGCTTGGCTACATCTGCCATAGTTTTTTTTGTTATTGAAAAAAACGTGATTTAAAAAAAAATAAGGCATATCCCTTGCAAAACTTGCAATATTTTTTTTAAATAGATTTGCTTGAAAATTTTTTTCCTAGCAGTAATCGGGCATGCTTAACACGAATCGGGAGTCATTTGTCAGTTACAATGATTAGAAGTCCTTATTTCAGCCAATTCACAATGACACGATACTTCCAGATATTCCTTAAAAACCACAAATTTGACAAAACATACTAAAAGCCATAAAAGTATGATAGGAATTGCTAGATTAATCATTAAATGATCAGTATTAGTATTTTCAGAGTATTAGTATTAGTATTATTAATCCCTATTTGAGCCACCCATGCGATTGTTAAAGTACTTATAAAAACCTAGGAATACTACGTATAGCAATCCTGTGGGACTTTTAATGCCTTCCCATGACTCCTGTAGGATGCGTGAAGGAGTGAAGAGGCCCGTGAAGGACTCTGAAGGATTGTATACAAATCGAGGGATACTTAAAAAAATGTTCTTAATCCTCCCATTTCCTCTCCTCACTTCCTTGTCCCACCTCCTTCCTTCTCCTCCTCCTCTCCCCTTCTTCCTCCTTCCCCCTCCCGCCTTCTTCCTCCGCCTATCGAATTTATACGATAATTATAAATTATCATATATCAGATCACGCTGGGCAGCCGCGGCACGCACCGCATGGGAGAGGTCGGACTCCCACTAGTAAGGCTAAGGATAATTCAAACTTGCTCGAATTATGGGAGTTATTAAAAAATTTGAACTGGGCTGAACAGGTAAAATTATCCGAAGTTTAAATTATTAGGGTTCGATTTAGAGAGGGTTTACTGTACGTACACTAACCTATGAATGAATAAATAAATAAGCATAATGTGTGTGTGTGGTGTGTGTGTATTCATCTATTTTGTATTCATCTAATTGTATTTTACGGGACCAGAGCAATGCTCGTGTGGCCCCGTCTCCATATCAACATTTTTATCATTCATCCTTAGTGCTTTGTGTTGGCCGAACCCCAGCACCCCGGAGAGGAGGTCACAAACCCCGGCTAACACCCGGTACCCATTCACTGTTGGGTGGACAGGGGCTCGGGTTTTAAGGGAACAACCCATATGTTTCCGCTCCGCCCTGGGATCGAACCCGGGACTTCTCGGTTGTGAACTGAGCGTGCTTCCCTTGCTTCCCCTGTGTGTGTGTGTGTGTGTGTGTGTTGTGTGGGGTGTGTGTGTGTGTTGGGGTGTGTGTGTGTGTGTGTGTGTGTGTGTGTGTGTGTGTGGTGTGTGCGCGTGTGTGTGTGTGTGTGTGTGGGTGTGTGTGTGTGTGTGTTGTGTGTGTGTGTGTGGTGTGTTTTGTGTGTGTGTGTGTGTGTGTGTTATTCACCCACCTCCACAATCAACACAATCACCAACACCATTATAAGCAGAAACGGAAGAGTACCACCACACCACCGTTCATGGGGCGACAAAGGAGACCAATTAAAGACTAATAAGAGCGAGTTTTTCGTTCACAACAAGAGGCGTCGCGGGAGACCAGGGTCGGGTGGTCTAATTAAGGGTCTTGTACGTTATGATTAGCTAATTAGAAAAATAAGCGTTCACACCGAAATTTAATTTTGCGGTGCAGATTGAACAGTGTGTGTGTGTGTGTGTGTGTGTGTGTGTGTGTGTGTGTGTGTGTGTGTGTATGTGTGTGTGTGTGTGTGTGTGTGTGTGTGTGTGTGTGGTGTGTGTGTGTGTGTGTGTGTGTGTGTGTGTGTGTAGTGTGGTGTGTGGGGTGTGTGTGTGTGTGTGTGTGTGTGTGTTGGGTGTGGGTGTGGGTGTGTGGGTGTGGGTGTGGGTGTGGTGTGTGTGGTGTGTGTGTGTGTGATAAAAAGCTATCATCATAAATACCATAGACAGCAACAACAACAACTGCAACTTCTACTACAACTACAACACTAAAACAACTACAATAAACAAAGCTAAAAGAAACTCGACACTGAAATGTATTATGTCTGTCTGTATAAGAGTGTGTATTTCCCTGTGTTTTTCTTGACGCCAAATTTAAAAGCCTAACACTATTGCATTCACCATATTTTTAAATTCCACCGGCTATGAGATGAAAGTGTTATACCACTCCTTTTATTTGGGAACTTTTTTAATTTTTTCTTTTTTATTCAGCGAGGACAGTACTACTCAATGCAGATATAATGATATGACGGACAGATAACCCCGTTTATCACCCAATTAGGTTACCACTGATCAGGTCTCTCTTTCTGTCTTTCTCTCTCTTTTTTCTGTTTCTCTCTCTATTTATGTTTTTCTCTCTCTTTTCTGTTTCTCTCTATTTCTTCTTTCCTCTCTCTTTCTTGTTTTTCTCTCTATTCTGTTTTTTCTCTCTTTCTTTCTGTTTCTCTCTCTATTTATGTTTTTCTTTTTCTCTCTTTCTGTTTCTCTCTATTTCTCTTTCTCTCCCCTCTTTCTGTTTCTCTCTATTTCTCTTTCTCTCTCTCTTTCTTTTTTCTCTTTCTTTTCAGTTTTTCTCTCTTTCTGTTTCTCTTTCTATTTCAGTTTCTCTCTCTATTTATGTTTCTCTCTCTCTTTCTGTTTCTCTCTATTTCTGTTTCTCTCTCTTTTATGTTTCTCTCTCTCTCTATTTCTGTTTCTCTCTCTCTCTATTTCTGTTTCTCTCTCTATTTCTGTTTCTCTCTCTTTCTGGTTTTTTTCTCTCTCTCTTTATGTTTCTCTCTCTGTTTCTGTTTCTCTCTATTTCTTTTTCTCTCTCTATTTGTTTCTCTCTCTATTTATGTTTCTCTCTTTCTATTTCTGTTTCTCTCTCTATTTCTGTTTCTCTCTCTTTCTGGGTTTTTTTTTCTCTCTCTCTTTATGTTTCTCTCTCTGCAGAAGGGACATTTGTAATAATCGTGCTCTGCCTCATCACCTAGTCGTCTACGCTTCTCTTTCCACTATAAGCACAAACCTAATTCTAATCAAGAAAATGACTGATATTCAATTAATTACACATGTTATACAGCAATAAAAATATACCCCCCTTTTCTGGTTATAATTATATGTAATAATGTACGATGTAATTAATGCAATGAATTATATCTATTGTAATGACGATCATTCATCTTCGTAATAAATTTATATTCTGAAATTTAAATTATAACTATCTAATAATTCAAGAACATCAGTGTTTTAACGTGCTTTTACATCGTTCTGACTGACGGTGTAATGTGGAAAGAATATCAGTGAGGATGACTGGTAAAAAGCTAGTAGCAGTAGTAGTAGAAATAGTAGAAGAGTAGTAGTGTAGTGTAGTAGTAGTATAGTAGTAGTATATTATAGTAGTAGTAGAGTATTTAAGTTGTAGTAGTAGTAGTAATAGTAGTAGTATTTGTTTTGTGTAGTAGTAGTAGTAGTAGTAGTAGTAGTAGTATAGTAGTAGTAGTAGTAGTAGTAATAGTAGTAGTAGTATAGTAGTCTAGTAGTAGTAGTAGTAGTATAGTAGTTTGCAATGGTATTTTGTTGCTGTTGCTGCAGAAGTAACATTAGTAGCAGTTGTAATAGTAGCAGAACAACAACAACACTAGAACATAAAAAAAAAAAAATTGGGATTCTCCAGTTCATCGAAAACTTCATTGTTTAGGGAAGCCTCACTACCCGCTGAGACATAATTTTCCCAAACAAACAATTACTTTCAATCTTTGGTTTGAGTATCCTACCAGCCGTAGAATGTTTTTTTATTTTTTTTTCATTTTCGTTTGTTGGCTTTGTGGAGGCAGTCGCTCTTCCTTTCCGGTACACAGGCAGGTGCGGCGGTGCCGTAACTCTCCTCATTCGAGTGCCCCCGTAACGTAACGCTGATGACAACCATACTCGTTACTGTAGCTTTAGTTGCTATTGCTGCCCCTTTTTTGCGAGGTGGCCATTTTTTTTGTAATCACAGCATCTCTTTGGGATATTCCAGCTGCCAGGGAAAAACTATTTGAACTAGGATAAGAATGGAATAATATGATATTTTTTTTTTCATGGCGTGGAATTGCCCTTTGGGTTTATACAATTAAAATCCTAAGATCTGCGGTGTGATTAGGGAGCTTTAATTAAAAGGAGGCTAATAAATTCATGGATGGGGATGAAAGGGGGATGTAGGTAGGGGTAAGTAAAAGGAACTACCACTGTAGGTCTCGCGGCCTCTTTTAGCCCCCTTATATTCTTATGTTATTATGTTTATCGGGGAAGGTACAAATTCGTAGGTAGTAGTTAGTAAAAAGGTAGTTCATTTTCTATCTAAATAGACACTTGTTTCCCTATACACCCAGGTAAGTTGATGTAATATGCTGCTATAAGATTTTCCCCCGCCGCGCTATCCACACTGCGCAGGCTAAACGTTTAAAGTGTAGAAAGAGACGGCCTCTGAATCCAACCCTTCAAGTCGTACCTTCTTCATTTCCCCCTCACCTACCATTATCGTCTTTCTCGTACTCCTATCTCCTCATCCTCCCTGTCTCCCTCTTATCTCCTCATCCTCCCAGTCCTACTCCTCTTCCGTTATTGCACGCAACTCCTACTCTTTTTTTTTATTTCCTCCTTTCCAGTTTCTCATCTTTTTCCCTCCTCGGATGCCATAGTGTCGTCAACCCCACCTCCGAGAGAGAAAAAGTCGTCCCACATTCACGAAAGTCGCACACACTCGAGAGGCTGTACCAATTTATAACTTTGCGGGCCCCTTCTCTTGTTTCATGGAAATTCTCGCTTGTGGAGTTGTCAAAATTTAGGTTGTGTCGCAGCAGTTTGTAAGTCACCTGCTGGAGTTCGGTACAGGCGAAGAGGGCGCTGAGGTGAAAGAGGTGAGGCTAGGCGAGCAATGTGAGAGGAAAGGTGGGAGAGTGCTATTCGTATAGTGAAAACGAGATGACCAGAGGGTGTGAAATAAGGAAAAGGTACCCTTTGGAAGAGGTAGGGAGAGGTAATGGCATTAGGTTAAGGGGGGTTTACCAGGTTAGGGAAGGGTTGAAAGAATAGTATAGGGGATAGGGTACTAGAGAGGAGAAAGGAGAAACCGTTTGGGTGTTGTAAAAGGGGAGAAAGGTCAGCCTGGAGATTTGGGAGAGGTAGAGTGTTTTTTCTGAAGGGTGTAAATAAAAAGCGTGTAATAAAAGAAAGAAGAGGGAAGAGAGGGGAAAAAGAAAAAGATGATGGTGGTGATGATGACAACGAAGAAGAAGAGAAGAGGAGATGAGGAGCAAAATGAGGGATGAAGGTAGCCAAAAATTTCTCGTGATTCTAAACATTTTGTTTGACTAATAATTATAACAATACTATAACTACCTACTACTAGGATTAAAACAACTACTAATACTGGTAATTAGTATAAGGACAATGGAAAAATTATAATGAGCAACAGGACTTAATAACGCATTTAATTACTTGAATAAAATGTCTAAATTCCAACTCCATGCCACTGGAAAGAACACGACGCTCAAAAAGTATTAGAAAAAAGCCAGTTCGTAACATAATGAGCCTTCATAAACTGCCTAGACAACGTAAAACACACGATTCTTTGTTTCAATTGAAAATAATTACCCGTAAGTTAATACATAAAAAATATAAAAAAAATATTAAGATGATAAAAATATGTAAAGATGATGATAGATAATGATAATGATGATTATGATGATGATGATGATGATGAAAGAAAATAAAAGCTACTTCTATGTTTCTAGGTTTATGCTATCTGCACTTTCAGAAATTAAACAAAATACGCATGAACTCTTATAACCCCTCTTAACTTAGATGTACGATAGAAGACTCCGGTAACACTTTTTTGGAGTCCATGGGCTCCGAGGGAAGAAAAACTAGTCATTCGCGATGACCCAACGGGCCGAGTGCCAAACACCACTTATCCTTCCTTGTGTGCGGTGGTGTGTTGTGTGTGGTGTGTATGTTGGTATGGGGTGTGTGTGTGTGTGTGTGTGTTGTGTGTGTGTGTATGTATGTGTGTGTATGTGTGGTGTGTGTGTGTGTGTGTGGTGTGTAGTTAGTGTGTGTGTGTGTGTGTGGTGTGTTGTGTGTGTGTGTGTGTGTGTGGGTTTTGGGGTGTGTCGTGGTGTGTGTGTGTGTGTGTGTGTGTGTGTGTGTGTATGTATGCGTGTGTGTGTGTGTGTGTGTGTGTGTGTGTGTGTTTTGTGTGTGTGTGTGCGTGTGTGTGTGTGGTGTGTGTGTGTGTGTGTGTGTGTGTGTGTGTATGTATGCGTGTGTGTGTGTGTGCGGTGGGGGGGTGTGTGTGTGTTTTGTGTGTGTGTGTGTGTATGTGTGTGTGTGGTGTGGGGTGTGTGTGTGTGGGTGTGCGTGTTTTGTGTGTGTGTGTGTGTAATTCTTTAATCCATGGTCTTTCCCCAGCGAGCCGGACTCACGATCGCCAGTTTCACCCTCCCGGAACGAGCAATACATGTATAAAAATAATAATAATAATAATAATAATAATAAATAATAATAATAATAATAAGTACTGTGACACTTTCTATAATTCAGTCAGTTATCTAATATCACATTTCATTGCGTTCATATCACCACTAAGAATACACACAACCGTCGCGCTGGTAGAGTGAGCATAACAGTCTTACCATCAAGAGTCTTTCCCAAAGAGATTAACTTGACTATATTTACGCGGCCAACCAAGGCAGGGTCGGGTCCCGAAATAAGATCATAAGAGCATTAGAAAATAAGGAAGCTACAAGAGGCCATGAGACCTACACGAGGTAGTTCCCGTGAGAATAAGAGAGAATAAAATAATAATAAAAAATATAAGAACGAAGAAAGACAGGTGGAAGAAAAGGAAGGAAGGGTGGAAGAGTCTCCAAATAACAAGAGAAATCCCACCACCCTAAAAGAGACCCCCCCTCGCCAAAGGGCAGAGTGATGCAAGGACGCAATGAATAAATTTTGGTGGCAAAAGCGAGTATGTTACCTGCATAACACGGGTTGCACGGATTGCCATAACTAATTCATCCACATTTTGAAACTTGGAGAAAGCATTATTTTTTGCAAGAGTTGATGTGACCTTTCGCTGGTCGCTGTAATTTCAAATACAATTAATTAGCTATGACAAGGGTTTGTGAGGACAAAGTGAATGCGAGGAACATGCTACATTACAGAGAAAAAAGAGAGAGAGAGAGAGAAGAGAGAGAGAGAGAGAGAGAGAGAGAGAGAGAGAAGAGAGAGAGGAGAGAGAGGAGAAGG
>JACEEZ010021057.1:0-25748 GCA_016584305.1 Chionoecetes opilio
CCTAGCAATGTATCGCGAAAAGATCAAAGAAAGATCTGGGTGAGGGGTGAGCCCAGACCTCCGACCTAGGAAAACAATGTATTGAGGCCAGAAATAGAGCTAATAGAGTATTAGGATTCATTACCAGAAGTGTTAAAAGTAGAAGTGCGGAAGTTATTCTAAAGCTTTATCTGGCTCTAGTCAGGCCTCACCTAGACTATGCAGTTCAGTTTTGGTCTCCATATTACAGGATGGATATAGTGCTGTTAGAAAAAGTGCAGAGAAGGATGACCAAAATTATACAAGAGATGCGTAACTTCAGTTATTAGTCCATCGGGTATGTTAAAAAAAATCTGGGGTTATATGAATTTCGGGTAGAAATTTGGCAACATGACCAAAATATATCTCTGGAGTATACTGAATGCAAAATAGGTTGTTGCCAATTTTTCTGTCATGGTTTAGATGGTTTTCTGGGACCAAACAGATGGGGTCTTGTAAACTATGAATTTAGGCAATTTGTAATGATATATATTTGAAAATTACCACACACAAAAGTTCCTGACCATGTTTCCAGTTAAATACAGACTACACAATGTTACAGCACTAGAATTCCACCTGCTCTATGAATATCAACAGTACCTGTGGAGCTATGGCTATGTGTTAACGGGTAACACTGTTACTATGTGTGACTCATATTGCTGGAGTTTGTTACAAGCTTGTAACCCAAATGTTAGGCATGTTTCAGGAATCTTCCATAAGTACTGAATATTAACAGTGCAAGTAGAGTGATAAAGGTCTGTTGTTAATAAACAAAGATACGATGTCTGTATGTATTAGTAATAGTAGTCTCTTTTGTTCAGGTAGGAATGGCTGCATCTGAAGAACCACCAACCAAAAAGCAAACCTTGACTTCAACCTTTGCTTAAAGTGCCAAAACCAGGAAAATTTGGTTCTACAGCATATCGCCTTCTACATATGAGAAATTCTTAGACTGTGTCGGGGAAAGAGCCGAGTATGGGAATCCAAATTTGTGCAACTGAATCAGCGGCTGCATGGTATGTCCGCTCATGACCTGGAACAAAACCATGCAGGGGTGGCACAGATCATGCTATGGAGAAATCACCCATAAACAGCATACTGAAAGAGACAAAGCCAGGTGGATGAAAAGCACTCGCTGAAAAGGACTCCAGCATATTATCCTCCAGAGGAGCTGGCCGTCCTGCATCAATGACATCTGTTTCACAGGACATACCATCACCTTCTGCTGGGAGGGTCACACGATCCTGCATCCAAGTATTCAACGAGATTACTGCTTCTACTGTCAGACATTCAAATATGAGGCAAAGAAAAAAGAAGAAGTGCTTTCACGAATGTAGTACTTCAAACATTGGGAAATCCATTCAGAAGTCATTAATGCAGTGACAATGAAGTTTGGAAGGTGCACATGGCTGATATTATTGCAGAGGGAGACTTCCTGTCAAGAGACATTAAGTACCACAAAAGCTGTCACACAACTCACTGGCGCCACTATGTACAGAGGCCCAGAAGCTCAGCAGAGATGACGACGATGCTGAACTGAACAACGTAGAGTTCATAGCTGCTGAAATCAAATACTTTGCTGGAACTAGAGGAACGTCTGGTTGATGGCGAATTTCTAACAGTGAAAGATACCTCTACACTGTACAACAGAATGATGCATGATCATGGCATAGAGGTTAGAAGTCTTCATTACAAGGCAGCTGTGGAGAAGATCCAAAAGAATGTGCCCAATGCCATGGTTACACTGGGAAGAGGGAAGAACCCAACAATTATACATTCCAAGAAAGCAGACCGGTCAGCTCTGGATCAAGCAGCACAGGCCAGGAATGTTAAAGCAGACATGAAGCTCATTTTCCAGTGCTCAAAGATCATCAGGCAGACAATCCTCCAGTCCAGGAAAGATAACCAGTGGTCCTTCAATGGGTCATTACTTGGTTGTAGGCAAACAGGTGTCCCATCTGAACTGAGCAACCTCATCCGGTGGATCCTGCAAGGGGCAAAGGTAGCAATCACGGAGACACGTACAGAACAGTTACACAAATCCTGCACCATCATTTCCCACTCAATCATGCAAGAGTGCAAGACAAGAAGACAAGTAATGTTGAAGCCGTCGTCTGCGGAGGCAACATTTCACCAAATGGTAGAAAGTTCCTATGCTGTCGGTTATCTCTCTACATGTACCACAACTTCAGAAGTCAGAAGGCACTGTCATTGCTGAACAGATGTGGAGCTGGTGTCTCATATGAGCGGGTTACCAAAATATGCAACAACATCGCCAATGTCATGTCTGAAAATATCAAAGAGTATGGTGTGTATGTCCCACCAGGTCTTTTGAAGAACAAGAGGATCGCGTCTCACTGGACAACATTGACAAGAAGGTGGACACCCCGGATGGAAAGGGCAGCTTCCATGGAACAGCCCTAGGTGTATACCAACTCTCTGTGAAGGAGAAACCATTTTGGATCCAGTGCAACTGGGCAGTGGGAAACTCAGCCTCAAGCCTGGAGAGAATACCAGCATCTGTTAGTGAACTGCCACATGTATTATTGAAGGCAACCCAAAGCCCAGAGCAAGTCCTCACTATCCAGCATACAAGATGGGAAGGTATAATGCGGAGTACAAGCAGGCCCAAACAAATGACATTGCCTGGATGCTGGCTCGGTTTTGTTGCCGGAGCACAGAAAGTGAACCAAGAGTTGATGCTGACACCCGAGACCACCAGATGGACAGTACCACTACACAGGATGAAGATGCTGAAGCAGGAATGGTCTCACAAGATGTCAGACAGCCTGTACCCCTGTGGTCTGCCTACAACTCCACTCATACAACCCCAAGATATGCCTGCTGCCATTGACAAAGCCTTTGGTCTTCCTATTATCAATGCACCAGCCCATGAATGGGTCACCTTGGTACAGCCTTGAACCAACTGACCAGACTCAACGAACTGGTGTCAGGCCCTGACGCACAGCTGCTAGTGACTTTGGACATTGACCTATACAGAGAGCTCTAAAACTAGAGCACCTTCTACCCCAGTACAGAAAAAAGTGGCTGCTGTGTCCAGGAGCATTTCACACTGTACTCTGTGCACTACGATGCCTGGGCAGGACGGTTTGAAGGCAGTGGCCTTGATGAGGCATGGCAGGAAGCTGATCTGTACAGCAGTGTCACCACTTCACACATCATCAACGGGAGTCATCACAAACAGAGCTATGCAGGGCTCACCAATCACACTCCAAGCACTATTCGATCTATGGATGAAGTTTTTCTTTGAAGAGAACCCTGCACTGCGCATCAGACTGCAAGCAAGTGCTGAAAAGCTGACTGAAGCATGTAAGACTCAGCAGGATGTCAACGAAGCACACAGGAGATTCCTACTGGAGCTGGAGTCCATGGAAATCGAGAAGCTGCTGTGCGAATTTGATGAAAGTCACAAGGAACAGCCAATGTACGAATGGGCACAGATGTACATGAGGCAGGTCATGGCCTTGTTGCAGTTTCAGCGTGCAACTCGTGAAGGAACTGGTTGCTGTATTTGGGAGCACTAGAGAAACTGTGCATTTACTTTTTTGCTTACAACCGACTGGATTATGCCCAGAACATCCCTGAGTATATTGCCCGCATGCACGAACTCAAAAGTGCAGATCCAGACACCTGGATGAGTTCCTAGGGGGAATTTCACGGTCAATACAAGCAAACATGTACCATTCACTCGCATTGGTGTAGATCACGCCATGGAGCATCTGAACAAAGTCACCAAAGGCCAAGGAGGAATATCAGGAATCACATCAACCCCACAGACTTTGCTCAAGTTCTGTCTCACAGGACCTGAGCTGGCACGCCTCTCTGATGAGACTGAGCATCTGCTTATGGTTTCTGAGGGAACCACGGCACAGCAACACCACTGCCTCAGCAAAGCCAAAGTAGCACGCCAGGAAAAGGCCATTGCAAAGCTTAAGGCTGTACTAGCACAGTGCCATCTCTTCAGTCCACCATCAGATGATGCAGCCATCAATAGTCGAATGTTCAAACTGATGTCAAAGGAGATCCTTCCGGAGAAAGTCCAACAGAGCATCTTGTCAGTTGAGCAAGTAGGCCAGAATGCCTTTAGTCGCTTTGTAGAAGAACGCATCACTGGAGATGGAAACCTCTGGGGACCGAATGTCCAAAGTTAATCTACTGACCTGGACTACAGCTGCAAAGGAAATCAAGATGAAGGCCGGATCAGAATTGGTGACACTCAAAGCCTCCTCTTCTCTCTTTGCCAGGATGCTGCTAGTCGCCAAATCACCCCGTGCAGATATCGACCTGGAGCAGGTAGTTGGTGCCCATGAGTTCTCACACACTAGTGGGACACTAATGCCAAGCAGATGGGTCCCTTCATCCAACCAATGACAAGAGCAGTGTGATCCACCTATTGGAAGGTCTTGTCTATACTAACAGTAATGAGACCACTGCCCAGGAGCACCACACCTTGTTAATAGTTGATGGAATGGCTGTAGTCCAAGAACTGATGGCTGTCCGAACCTTCAAGAATGGAAAAGATCTTGCCAGAGCTTATGTCAAGCTTACAGACACAAAGGCGCAAGGGTATGCTGCAGTAAGGGTTGTTTTTGACAACTACACAAAAGTAAGTTCCCTGAAGAAGCTACGCGGGAGCGACGGCGAGGCAAGCTGAAGGAAATCAGGTCCTACAAGGTTGAAGATTCAACTCAGATTAGGACAAGTCCACGTTCCTCGCAAGCAATGCCACAAAAGATTCGCTCACACTCTACCTGGCTCATCAGCTTATTGAAAGGAGCACAGTGAACATGGTGACTGTGACACGCAAGAGTGTGATGGTTAATATGACTGCCAGGTTAGCACTGGTGTGAGCACTCAGGAGGAGGCTGACACCCTCATGATCCTTCATGCTGTGGAAGTTGCAGCTGCTGGAGCCATCGTCCATATCTATACACAGGACACTGATGTTCTTCTATTGCCTCTCCGCAGAGTGCCACAACTTGGCAGGAAAATTCTGTACTGATCATGGGTACTGGAGATCGTCGCCGCACCGTCCTATTGCAGCCCATCTATGATGCCCTGGGACCCAGTAAAGCAGCTGCCCTCATCAATTGGCACGCACTAACAGGGTGTGATACCACAGGACACATCAGGGGAAAGGGGAAGCAGACATGCTTTTAATGCCTTCATGGAATCGCCACCAATGTAGTCTCTGCCATTCAGATGCTAGGGGAAGGGGATGCACCCTCAGAAGAGGTGGCTGATGGTTGTCAAGCCTTCCTGTGCAGCTGTTCTGTCCCAAAGGAACCAAGCTTTCTAGAGCCAGTAGCCTCAGATGGCATCTCTTCAAAAAGATGAAACCAGAGCAAGGAGTAGACAGGCTGCCACCAACTCAAGGTGCGTGGGAAGCAACACATCCTGCGTGCCCATCTACAGGCCAGAATCTGGGCCCAGGACCTCGTTGAGAAAGCCAAACATTCCTGACCCTCTCACCCTGGGCTGGAAAAAGAAAGAGGGTGACAGGCTGATACCTGTACTTCCAGCGAGGCAGCTGCACCAGACTGTGTCCTGGAACTTGTCAAGTGTGGCTGTGGTGCCAACAATCCAGCTGCACCTATGAAATGCACCAAACGATGCAGCTGGCAAGAAGCACAATCTTGCTTGCACTGAACTGTGCCAGTGTGTGGACAGGAAGATGGTGTGTGTGCCAATAGATCCTCCCCTCTTCCAGAAGATGATGAGGATGAAGAGGAGCTGTACTAGGGGACTGGGATGACAAGTGAACACAAAGAAATATGGAGAGAACACTATAACATATTTGCCTTTTCCCACGGTTAAATATCAAAATAAGTGTTGGAATATGTCTAGATATTCTGGTACATTCCATAATAGTGTATAGAGGGTTCCATCACTAAATATTGTCAAGAACAGCAATGGAAACTACTTTAAGACATGGTGTGCACAGAAAAAAAAAATTTGGGTTTTTTTTGGCCCGTTTTTTTTTAATCTTAATATTTTTTTTCTTTTAAAAATCCCCTTTAAACCCCAAAAAAAAAATTGGCAACAAGATTTTTTTAATTTAGGGATATTAAAACAGATTAAGTGCTTTTTTTGACTTTTTCTCCCCAAAAGTCAATATATTTACACGAACCGATAGCCTTTGAGAGGAAAATTGAAGTTTTTAAAAATTACACCACTCGAGAAAAAGAGTAATGGCATCTGATAGAATTTTTTAAGTGGAAAAAGGGATTTAATAAAGGGAGGAAAGGAAAAAAGTTCTTACGGTTTTTAACCAGGGTAAAACAAAAAATTAAGGGGATTCAAGCAAAAAAGCGTAGTTTTAAAAAGGAAAAGGGGAAAAAAACTGGTTCACAAATAGGGGGGTGAATAAGGGAAATGGCCCTCAGTAGCAGGTATTTAAAGTGCTGAGTCATTGGGGGGGTTTAAAAGGGGGGAAAGCTGGATGGGGTCATGGAGGGGTTTAAAGGTGGATGTGTATTTTGGGGCAAAAGGGGAACTACCACGTGTAGGCCTCGGGGCCCTCTTGTAGTTTTCCTTATTTTCTTTGTTTTTTTATGTTCTTATGTTCTCTCTCGTTTTTTTTTTTTTTTTTTTTTTTTTTAAATACATTGAAAAAAAGAAGGGGAGTTGATGTGCTAAAATCCTGAGGGACGCCAAAGACTGTCTCTAGCAGATTATATTTTATTAAAGCAATAAATTAAAATTATTTCAAATAAAATGGAAAAAAAATACAGCAATTCTCTACTATGATCTACGACAGACTTCTCTGTCTGTCTGTTTCTTTTTCTCTGTC
This sequence comes from Chionoecetes opilio, assembly GCA_016584305.1. NCBI lineage: Eukaryota > Metazoa > Arthropoda > Malacostraca > Decapoda > Majidae > Chionoecetes > Chionoecetes opilio. The sequence continues at coordinate 6,833 of JACEEZ010021057.1, forward strand.
CCGCGTCTCTCTCTTTCTTCTCTCTGTCAAGATTTAAAAATGCCGCCGGCCTATTTCACACTCCTCCCCACTCACCTTTTTACCAACCCCACTCACTCCACTCACCTCACTCAAATCACTCCCAACCACTCCTCACTCATCCCTACTTTACTCACTTTACTCACTCACTCACCTTTACTCACTCACCCCATCACTCCTCACGCACGCACGCACGCAGCACGCTATATCATCTCCTCTCTTCTCTCTCTCTCTCTCTCTTCCCCCTCCCTCTCTCTCTCTCTTTTCCTTTTCCCCTCTCTCTCTCTCTCTCTCTTTTACCTCCTCTCTCTCTCTCTCTCTGTGAAGAGAAATAATGCAGCCGGTTTTTTCTCCCCCTTTTTTCTCTTTTTTTTTTTTTTCTCTCGCTGTAAAGAAAATAAAGGGGGCATTCCCCCCTCTCTCCCCTCTCCCTCCTCTCTCTTTTTCTCTCCCCTCTCTCTCTCTCTCCTCCTCTTTTCTCTTCTCTTCCCCTCTCCCCTCTCTCTCTCTCTCTCTCTCTCTCTCTCATCAATTACATTACCGCAGAGATTTACCTGGAGTGTGTTGTAAGTGAGTTAAATCTGATGTACTGGGTAATGAGAAGGAAGGGAGGAGGAAGGAGAGTAGCATCATGGAGAGAAAGAGAGGAAGAGGTAATAGATGATAAAGAGGAGGAGGAAGAGGAAGGGTGGAGAGAACTACTGGAAACACTATTTTGATACTACACTTTGATAATGAACACACTTTGATACTATGTCTCCTAATGTGCCTATATTGTGTATTTTTTGTTTGCTCTAGTACTTCAGTTAACTCCTTGTCTTGTTGTTGTTGCTTTTTTTGTCTGTATGCCTCCGGGCGATAATAAAACCATTATTATTATTACTATTATTACTATTCCTCTCTACACTTATTTTTCTCATGTCTCTTCTCCTCTCTTTCTCCATCCTTCCCCTCTCTCTCTCTCTCTCTCTCTCTCTCTCTCTCTCTCTCTCTCTCTCTCTCTCTCTCTCTCTCTCTCTCTCTCGCGCGCGCTCTCTCTCTTTGTTGCTATTTTACCTTTCGTTTCTTGAATTCTTATATTTCTACCCCCAAAAAAAATAATAATCCATCCATTAAATTTCATGCACTCATTTACCTTTTCTTTATTTCCTCTGAGGCTTTTTTTCAGCGTTGATTTTACGCCTTGTACCTTTCACTTCTTCTCTCTCTCTCTCTCTCTCTCTCTCTCTCTCTCTCTCTCTCTCTCTCTCTCTCTCTCTCTCTCTCTCTCTCTCTCTCTCTCTCTCTCTCTCTCTCCCCTTCCCCTCGCCCTCCCCTCCCCTTCTCGTGTTTACATAAGGCTTGGGGATGAGTAATGATCATTGTTGTGAACCTTAAATTGAAGGAAAGAAGGGAAGGAAAAAATAATAAACTCTGAGGTTAATCTTGAGCTTAAGAGTCCGTGTTGGCCCCGAGGAATATTTACACGTCTCCTCTTCCCTTTAACTTGTCTCCTCTTCCTCTTCCTCTTATTCGTGCTTTTCTTCTTCCTTCATGTCTTTTTATATCCTCCTTTGTTCTCTCGTCCTCTTCATTATATCCTCATCTCCTCATTCCCCTCATGTCCCCTCCTCCTCTCATTCCCCCCCTCATTACTTGTTATCCGTTTTCCCCTTTTTATGTCTTCGTTTTATATTACTCTTAACGCCCCTACGTCCTCCCCCTCCTCCTCCTCCTCCTCCTTGATTTTTTTAATGTCATTTATTCAACTGGGACGCTAAATTCCCTCGGATGTCATTACCTTGATTTTTCAGAAAGCCTTCGATACGTTTCCCCATAAGCACTGTTGACCAAGCTAAGGGCACATGGCTTAGGAGCAGGTTATGTTCATGATTGGCGATTGGTTTTTCAATCATAAACACGGGTAGTAATATGCGAGGCATCTAGATGTTCCTAGTGGGGTTGCCTCAGGGCTCGTCTTGGGTCCTACTCTTTTTTAGGGGATATTATCAACGATCTGGACTGCGGACTTGTATCTGAATATCGAATTTGCAGATGACACAAATTAGGCGGTAAAGCATATACTAGAGACAACTGCGACTCATACAAAGTAGATCTCGTCCAAACTATCAGATTGGAGTGATAAATTGCTATTAAATCATTCCGATAAATGTAAGTAATGCTAGGCAACGATACCTCAAATTAAACTATCAAATGCAAATAATCGTTAACTGAAGAACAGCAGGAAAGGATTTTAGGTGTCATCATCAGTAATGATCTGCAAACCAGTCCGCATTGCTAGCTGCCAGTAAACGGCGAAATATGATTTTGGGCTTTATTAAACGCAACCTTGAACAATAAACTCCGAAAGTAATGACACATTATACACGTCCTTGGTTAGTCCGCAGCTTGGAATATTCGTTCAATTCTGGTCGCCCTGTTTCGTAAAAGATCAAGCAAATTGAATCAGTGCAAAGAAGAGCAACCAAACAAATTCCTCTCTGCGCATTCATCTTATAAAGAGAGACTGCGGAAACTTAATATGTTTTTCCTTAAAGGATCGAAGAATCCGTGGGGACGTGATAGACCTTTAAGATCCTAAAAGGATTTGCTGTCATAATCAGCAAACCTATTCGAGCTTTCAACTCAAGTGACAATCAAGAAATAATGGTTTAAAACTAAACGGTCCACGTTGCATCATCACCGATTTCCGTAAAAATTATTTCATGTTAGAGTCTGTGTTGATCGATGGAACAAGTTACCAGCAAATGTTGTGGGCCAGCACAATAACTACTTTAAAAACATACTTGACGAGCATTGGTAAAGTAAATGGTATTGAATAGTGCGAATTCATACTAGTCCCCCGTATCGGATTAGTTGTAGTGTAGTGGTAGTTGTATTTAGTATATTATTTTCATACCCTATCTTTCTGCCTACGAAACTTCCATGTTCTATCTTTTTAGGGACATGGTATCATTTTTCCACTGTTTTGCACTTTTAACTGTAGTTGATAGTTAGGTAGAATGTAGTTTTCAGCACATACCCTCGTCATGGACCAATATGTCTCCTGGTGTCTGTTTTATTCCTATGTAAAATCCTATGTATCCTCCTCCTCCTCCTCCTCCTCCTCCTCCTCCTCCTCCTCCACCACCAGCCACCACCTCGTCCTCGTCCTCGTCCTCCTCCTCCTCTCCTCCTCCTCCTCCTCCCCCCTCCTCCTCCTCCACCCCCTTCCTCCTCCTCCTCGTACCACCTCCTCCTCCTCGACCACCTCCTCCTCCTCCTCCTCCTTCAACTTTACTATTCTTTAACCTCTAACACGTAACAATATAGTGGAAGCAAATAGTCACACGGCAGCCTTGTTTTTGGCGCAGTAGGGCGGTTTGTGTCTGTTTCTTCCTTTGTATTCCTTTGTATTCCCTCCACCACAACCACCTCTCTCCTCCTCCTCCAGTCCTTACTTACTTCCTATCCTTGCTCTATTACATCTAGTTAGTGTAGGGTAAGTTAAATCAAACAGCCAGTAAGGACCTATAATGTCTGTTTGCTGTTGTGTTTCCTTATATTCCTTTGTCCTCCTCCTCATCCTCCTCTCCTCCTCCTCCTCCATCCTCCTCCTCCTCCTCCTCCTCCTCCTCCTCCTCCTCTTCCTCTTCCTCTTCCTCCTCCTCTTCTTCCTCCTCTCTCCTCCTCCTCCTCCTCACTATTCCTTTTCTCTCTGCTCCTCTGCTTCTCAATGTCCGTAGCTAATTCTTTGCAGAACGGACAGCGGGCGTCGACATGACAAGACTTGACTGCAAACACTTTCTAACACTTTCTAACAGGCGAGAAATTGTAATCCTTCCTCACCTTTTGCATGTAAACTGAGACCTTACAGAGTTTCTGATGTTGACTGTTTCTTCCTCTTATTCCTCTTCTTTATTGGTTTCATTATTATTATTATAACTTATGATCATCATCATCAGTTGGGCCAGGCAATAACCTTGATAAATAGCGCAGTATGGCTAGAAAATCAATGAATGTTTCCGTTTTCTTCCGTAAGTCACCTGCAGTCAGTCGCAGTCCCGTCCAGTTCGCTTCTGCTGACTTTCCGGGTTGTGACATAAGTCTTAAGTCAGCTAAGTTGATTTCCGACTTGACTCAAGAAAATTGTGGAACCCACCTCGCCCCTGCCAAGCCCTTCCTCGCTCCGGCACGCGGAGTCCCTGCAGAGTCCCTGCGCCATTCGGTCAGCGGTTCGAGTCCACCAAACTCGTCCTGGTGTGGTGGCGCTTTGTACAGTCAATAACCTTGTAGTTGGTACTTGCCAAAGTGTCTAAGATAGGATCAAGTATCTTATCTTTCGCTCCCTGCACGGCGCCTCACCTTCTTCTATTACCTCCTATCCTACTATCGTACCTATCCCTGCCTTCCTTCTCGCTCCGGTACGCACCTCCCTCCTCTATTAACTCCTATCCTACCCTATCCTTTACCTATCCTGCTAATCCTTCCTCGCTCCTTCCACGCGCCTCACCGCTTCGGTACCTTGGCCTTCCTCTCCTACCTATCTTTAGTTCCCTTACCTATTAACCTCTTCCACTACGTACTATCCTTTCTATTAACTCTCTCTACCTAACCTCGGCCGGAGGGAGAGTGGGTGGGGAGGAGCCTTTCACCGTTACACATTCTTTACCTCTAACACTTAGAAACTATAGTGGTAGAAAAGATTCACTACAGGTTCCCTTGTTTGGACCAAGTAAGGGCTTTGCTGTCTGTTCTTTCTTTGTATTCCTTTGTATTAACTCCCTCTCCTCATATTCCGTCCTGGCCGTATTCCCGGTTCTCTGAGTAATATGCCGGTCATGGGAAATGTCTCTACCAATTACCGTTGTTCAAGCTCGTGACGTCACATGGGGGTGGAGCTTAAAGGTGATTGCTGGGTTTAAATCTGTTCTATTTAACATCATTCAAATAGTCTTGGTTAGGTTAGGTTAAATTAGTCTAATCTTCAATAAAACACAGATTAGAGCCCAGCGTCACTTAGCTCCACACCCCAATGTGACGTCACGCGCTTGGACACCGGTGATTGGCTAGAGACATCCGCCATGCCACAATACTATCCAGAGGGACGCATATGCTCCCTTAACCCCTTCAGGGCCTTCGCGCCCAGATTTTTTCCCTTAATATTATATTAATCGTTTGTTGTCCAGCCATACAATTACGAAAAGTAACTGATATACCAAATTAAATAGTCGACAAGGATACTAAACAGGTCATATCTATAAAATATTGCATATATTCACTAATAATCGTCTAATGGTAGCCAAATTACAATGGAAATTACGTTCTGGGTCTCAAGTGGTAAAGGGAATATAAGTGACACAAGGCAACAAGAGATTAACTGAAGTGTAGACAAAAGTAACACGACGAGTACAACAAGGCACACAGACAACAAACACACGCGCCTAGAACACGTTCTAGTTTTCTGTTAATGAGTTTTCTAATTATTATAAAGTTTTTCTCCCTTGTGCTGTGTCGCGTATCATTTCAAAATTGTGAACTACGGATAAGAAGGAGCGTTTGGTTAGAACGAATTACAAAATACACACACACACACACACACACACACACAACACACCACACACTCCATACCCTAAGAAAAAAGGGAAAGCTACAAGCCGTGAGACCTGCACGAGGTTAGTTTCCTGTAAGACACCACACACACACACACCACACTACACACAGCACACACACACACACACACACCACGCACACACACACACAACACACACACACAAAACACACATACACATATACATTTCATTCTTTTTTAAAGCGAAAAGAAAAAAAACAAGGATGCAAAATTTAAGTTGTTTCCCTTATTTTATTGTTTTTTATAGCAGTTGGCAAGGGACTTTAACGTCACGTAGGTTTTTACAAGGATAAACAGAATAAAATGTTATCCATAACCCGAGTTGATTTAAATAACTGAAGCTGAATGATGCATAAAACGTAGAAGAGAAAACTTTGGTCATCATTTAACGATCCATCAACTCAACGATAACGATACAAAACCCATTAACCTCTTGAGACCCAGAACGTAATTTCCATTGTAATTTGGGTACCAAAACAAAAACCTAAATATTCCTTTTTACCTCATGTGAAAAAAAAAACTGAAAAAGACAATATGTCGATTAACACAACTCAAACAACGAACAAAACAAAGAACCATTCCTTTCAATATTCAAAAACTACAAAATAACAATAACAAAAACAACAAAACAGCCATTAACCCCTTCACGCCCAGATCTTTCCTTGGCTATATAAAAATCGTCTGTTGTTGAGCCATACAAGTACGAAAAGTTACTGAATATACCCAATTAGTTAGTCGACAAGGATACTAAACAGGTCATATCTATAAAATATTGCTTATAGTCACTAAAAATTGTCTAATAGTACCCAAATTACAGTGGAAATTATGTTCTGGGCCTCAAGGGGTTAGGAGGAAAAACCAAAAAACTTCACTTCTCCATCACAAAAACAACAAAAAGCCAAAACACAACAAGGAAACAACAAGGTAGTCAGTCGTAAATAAAGAACAAAATATCAAAATCGTAAAGTATCAAGTAAAGTAAAGTCAGTAAATATCAAGAAAATAAATAGTAAGTAAAGAGAGTAAAAGTAATATAAATAAAAAAAATTCAACCTCAAAGCCCTTCGAAAATAAAGAAAAAATATAAAAATCGTAAAGTATCAAATAAAGTAAAGTAGGTAAATATCAAAAAAATAAACAGTAAGTAAAGTATGTAAAAGTAATATAAATAAAAAGTAAATATACCAGCCCTTCACTGGAAGCACCGACACCACCACCACATCCCCGGCAGGTCATTCCAGGTCACCGGCTGACCCACCTGCCCATGAATTACCTGTACGAGGTCATTAAGGCGCCTCTGAACCCCCGCATCCCGCCCTAAACACCCTAAAACTCCCCCTCACACACCCTAAAGTATCCGCGTAAGGAGAGAAAGAGAGGAAAAGGAAAAATAACTACCTAAAATTCTCCCTTTCACGCCCTAAAGTATCCGCGCAAGGAGAGAAGCAGTGAAAGAGAAGGAAGGTATAAAGAAATAAGTGAAGTGAAAAAACTGCATAGGTTGTGAGGAAGCGAGATTCAATTCCATTCAAGGCTTCTCCAGCAACGCTCCTCCCGCGCTAAGCTTCCTCTCCCTGGCATTTATGATCTCCTTCAGACCTGCTTAAGCCTCTCTCCATAGCCCTTAGATCCTCCTCCTCCTCCTACCTGCCTCACCTACCTTGCCTCCCTCCCTCCCATTTCCCCCCTTCCTCTCCTTTTCCCTCCCCTCTCAACCCGCGGCTCAAACAAGTGTAAATGTTGTGCAAGTGGGAAAGAATAACTGAGTAGATGTGTGAAGAGGAAGAAAAATATAGAGGTTTAGGTTTGTGGTGTATATCCTTCCTATGATCTTTTATTAATATTTTTTTTCATCTTTTTTTCATTATATTTCTTTTTCAAGGCAAGAAGAATGTTGCGGCGTGAGGGTGGTGGCGCAGGGCCTCACTCCCCGCCGCGTCGCTTGGTGCCGAGGCCGCCCCTACACGCCCCGCCGCGGGCACAGGGCTCCTACTGGCCCTGCCACAGCTGCTGAAGGTAGTCACGCAGGGCTTGCCTGCGCTTCCTGTGTTCTTGTTGGCGGCGCACCTCGTGTTCGTTGTCGCGGCGCCAGGCGGTCAGCACCGTCACCCCGTGGTGCTGCCCGTGTGACGTCCCCTCGCGTGGTGCTGCCGTCCAGCCACACTCAGGCGTGACGAGGCTTTCTTCCCCTACAAACACTGCCCGAGCTCGTCCTCGCCCTCAGCCTCCTCCTGGCAGGGGGCGGCCCTCTTCTCACGCCGCGCAAGCACGGGTACGAGAAAGTGGAACACCCCGTGTTCTCACGAGTGTCACGAAAGTGTCTCAGCCTCCGACACAGGCCTGCCCTCCTCCAACACGGCGGCCCACCATCCCCAGCGCAGCCTTGGGTTCTGGGGTGCGGGAGAAGGCTGGGCCTCAGGCGTCTGACGCGAGGCCCTGGCGGCGCCACTGCCGGTCAGGCAGCGGCGGGAGACTTGAAGTCTTCCTCCAGGAAGTCCTCAATGCAGGCGAGGGCCCGGCTCTTGGGCGGAGGCGCCTCAGAGTCGGGAGTCCGTAGGATCTCCTCCAGGCCACCAGCTTCGGCTCGGCAGGTAGATATATACACAGGTCTTCGTCACCAACCCTCATGGGTGGAGGCGCCTCAGGCTCCAGTTGGGCCTCGAAAGTCTGCACGACCTCCTTTCTCTCTCTCTCTCTCTCTCTCTCCTCCTCTCTTCACTTCTCTCTCCGTCCCCCTCTCTCTCTCTCTCTTCTCCTCTCTCTCTATCTCTCTCTCTCCCCCTCCTCTCTCTCTCTCAAATCCTTCCCAATCTCTGTTATTCTCTCCTTGATATCTATCCCGTGGAGCATCATTTCCTATAAGAACATAAGAACATAAGAAAATAAGGAAGCTACAAGAGGCCGCGAGGCCTACACGTGGTAGTTCCTGTCACCTAACACTACCTACATCCACCTTTCATCCCCATCCATGACCTATCCAGCCCCCCCTTTAAAGCCCCTAATGACTCCGCCACTAACTACCTGTCTACTGAGCCATTCCACTCATTCACCACCCTATTTGTGAACCAGTTTTTCCCTATTTCCTTTCTAAATCTACGCTTTTCCAGCTTGAATCCGTTACTTCTTGTTCTACCCTGGTTAAAAGCCGTAAGAACTTTTCCTACCTCTCCTTTTTTAAATCCCTTTGTCCACTTAAAACTTCTATCAGATCGCCCTTACTCTGCGTCTCTCGAGTGATGTAATTTTAATAACTTCAATCTCCTCTCATAACTAAAGTTACGCATCCCTTGTATCATTTTGGTCATCCTTCTCTGCACTTTTCTAACAACACTATATCCATCCTGTAATATGGAGACCAAAACTGAACTGCATAGTCTAGGTGAGGCCTGACTAGAGCCAGATAAAGCTTTAGAATAACTTCCGCACTTCTACTTTTAACACTTCTGGTAATGATCCTAATACCTCTATTAGCTCTATTTCTGGCCTCAATACATTGTTTCCTGGTCGGAGTCTGGGCTCACCCTCACTCCAAGATCTTTTTCAACCTTCTGATCTTTTCAGCGATACATGCTTAGTGGTATCTATTACCAGGGTTTTTTTCTACCAACATTCATAACGCTACATTTATCAATATTAATTCCATCTGCCATCTGACTGCCCACTCGTTTAAGTGTTATCTAAGTCTCCCTGCAATATGTTTACGTCAGACTGTGATCCAATAATCCTACCTAACTTAGTATCATCAGCAAACTTGCTGATATCACTGCTAATCCCACTATCCAAGTCGTTGATGTAAATCAAAATAGTAATGGGCCCAAACAGACCCTTGTGGAACTCCACTTGTCACCAGTCCCCATTCAGATTTGGAACCATTAATTGTAACCCTTTGTTGCCTATTACGTAGCCAAGCTCTGATCCAATGAAGAACCTTCCCATCTATACCATGAGCCCTAACCTTATTTAAGAGTCGCTCGTGTGGTACTTTGTCAAATGCCTTACTAAAGTCCAGATATATTATATCATAATCCTTATCATTATCTGCCGTCTCATAACTTTCCTATAAAAACTCAATAAATTGGTGAGACATGACCTACCCTTGGTGAATCCATGTTGTGAATCATTGATCAAACTATGTTTATCTAAGTTGCTCTCTAATGTTTTTTGCAAATAGATTCCAATAATTTACCCACCACTGATGTTAGACTTACGGGTCGATAATTTGACTTTAGTCCTCTGTCTCCCTTCTTAAATATGGGAACAACATTTCCTTTCCTCCACAATAATGGCACATCGCCTATCTCAACCGATTTCCTAAAAATGTGCACTAACGACTCACTAACAACTTCCTTGCATTCCTTTAATACCCTGGGATACACTTCATCTGGTCCTGGCGATTTAAATGTTTTCATTTTTTCTATACCCTCTTCCACCATTTCCCTAGTTTATCACAATATCTTTGAGTTTTCTCCTCATCGCTTCCTTTGAACATCTGTTCACTATCAGGTATCGTCTGTGTATCCTCCTCCTAAAAACACTTAAGAAATAATCATTTAGACTCCTACACATATCCTCATCCGTATTTAAGACCTCACCCTGTCCTGACCTTAAGGCCCAACTAATTCCCTTGTCTTTGTTTTATAAACCTGATAGAACCCCTTTGGGTCCCTGTTCGCCTGTTCTGCTACTTTAATCTCATAATTGTTCTTAGCAACTCGAGTTAATTTCTTCACTGTCCTCGCCATCACGTTATACTGTTCTTTGTTTACCAATCCTGCCTTGAACCTTAGATAAATGTTTTCTTTTTACTCCAATGTTGTGTTTTAACTTGGTGGTCATCCATTTTGGATCACTCTTTTTTGGACTTATCTCCCTATAAGAATATTTCTTTTCTGTCCGTCAATTATATTCCTTACAAATGAGATATAATCATCCTCGGCTCCGACCTCCCTTCCCCTTCTAACCTCTCTAATTACCTCCTCAGCCCTGACCTCACTTCCCTGTCTAACCGCTCTAATTATCTCCTCAGCCTCGACCTCACTACCATATCTGACCGCGCCAATTACCTCCAGGTGCCTTCCTAATCCTTCATAATTGGCCTTTCCAGCTGACAACGCCTTGTCCTGGGACACTTTCTGCTCCTCCATCCCCACACTCTTATAATAACCTCCAGGTGTCTTCTTAATCCGCATAATTGGCCTTTTCTGAAATTAGGTATTCGATGCCTATTGCCACTTAATTTTCCAACTCCATTTAAGCTAAATCTGATCTCATAATGGTCGCTATTATCTAAATTCCCCCCGACCTCCACATTTGTAACTAATCGTCTCTATTTGTAAGCAATAGATCTAGAATATTATCTCCTCTAGTAGCTCCTTGATTGCTTGACTTAGTAAGTTATCCTGGATTATATTAACAATTCATCTGCATCGCGTCACCTATGATTAAATCCCAGTCCTATATTCCTAAGATTAAATCTCCCACCACGATCTAATCGATTATATCTCAGGCCTGTTTATTTTTACCCATATAGGAGCTGAATCCTCTTTACATAAGTTTGGAGGCCTATACACTACACCCAAAACCATTTTCTCAGTTCCCTCCGTAACCTCTACCCATATAGACTCTATGCTGTCATCTGTTTTTATTAACATTGTTAACACAACACTGCAATGCATCTCTTGCATAAGCGCAACTCCTCCTCCTCGTCTGCCTACTCTGTCCTTGTGAAATAACTTATACCCAGCTATCTCGACTTCCGGATCGAATACCTTTCCGACATATCCAACCATGTTTCTGTTTAATGCTATTATATCAAAATCCTCTACAATATTTATTCCTCTCAGGAAATCTATCTTTTTTAAATACTCCTACAGTTTGTATAGTAAACCTTCAGCAACTCCTCTTTTTTTGTCAATTTTCCCTTTATCTTTAAACTAAACCCCTCCTCTCTCTCTTCTTACGAATCACTTTAGTTCCCTGCCTCTGAACTCCTCCTAGTGTCGCAAGTTTCCTTTACCACCCAGCCCCCGTTCTAACCCCGGTTCTCTATCTTAAAAAAGCCTGCAGTGCATCTACCTCCCTCATACTAACCTACATTTCCATCCACCAGCAGCAAACATGCCAATCTCTCTCCGATGTTCTGCTATACCAAACAATGAATACCATATCATGCAATCATCCGCGTAAAATATCACACGTCAATATTCTTTAAGCGGAAACAATAAATTCATGCAATTTCATTCCGTCCGAAAAAATATCCCACTGCATGAAAAGAGAAGAAAAGCTGGAACCCAGGCGTCTGAACGCGAGGCCCTCGGCATGCGGCCGCCACTGCCGGTCAAGGACAGCGGCGGAAGAGCGGCGGGAGACTTGAAGTCCTCCTCCAGGAAGGCCTCATTGAAGGAGAGCGACTGGGCCACGGGCATCTGGGAGAGGACCCACAGAGCGACTCAGAGTCTGGAGCTAGTTAGGATTTTAGATCTCCTCAGGGCAACCAGTTGGCTCGGCAGTTTATTAATACGCAGGGATCTTCTTAGTCATCCCTTCATTGGCGTTGGAAGGCCGCCTCCAGGCTTCGCGTTGGGCTTCCGGGAGTCTGCTTGCCCTCTCTATATACTATATCTCTTCTCTCTCTCTCTCTCTCTCCTCTCTCGCTCTCTTCTATCTATCCAGTGATGGTGGAACCCGATGTAGCAGCATCAGTTACTAACATAAACCTACAAACACACCAATTTCCCATCTTCACCAGCCAGCAGCAGAAACATGCCAACACTCTCTACGACCCCGTTCTGCTCATACCAACCAATGGAATACAATAGGCATGCCGTGGCAATCATCCCGCGTAAAAAAAATAAAAATTTAACACGCGCACGTCAATAGTCTTGTTTTTTAAGCGGGAACAAAAAAAAAAAAAAAAAAAAAAAAAAAAAAAAAAAAAAAAAAAAAAAAAAAAAAAAGAAAAAAAAAGAAAAAAAAAACAAAAAAAAAGAAAAAAAAAAAAAAAAAAAAAAATCTTATGGTTTCTTTCGTGAAAAAAATCATAAATGGTTTTCCACGAGGTTAGAGTGGATTTTCCAAATTTTTTCTCTGACAATTACAATTGTCTTCATTTTGGCCCTTTCCACGCTCATTCCCTAGCCAAGTTTTATTCAGCCCTATTCCCCATCCCTCCCTTCCGTCCCCACTCCTCTAATCCCACCGCTCCTTCCTTCCCCCTCTCCTTCCTCGACATCATCATCACGGACACATCGGAATTTCAGAAGTCATGGATCTAGATACAGATACGACAAATAGAGATTTTTTGGTTCTGAATTTTGCGATCGATACAGGGGTTAGAACTTATTAAGTCAGAAGACTATGAATGAGCAGGAGGGAGGTGATTCTATTATATATAAAAGTTCATGCTTCATCCCCTTTGTAGTATTAAACACGGCGGAAAAAACTGATAACAGGTAATGTAATTTGCGTTAACTAAATCGGCATTCTCAAAAATAGTAGTAATTGGCCTTGTTTTATCGACTCCACCTCAAAACAAAATACAATTGGACGAAGAACTAAGAACTCTATAAACAATTGGAAATTTACGTTATCAGAGAACGAAAGCGTAATATTCGGTGATTTTCATATTCCCGTTACTAGTTGGGGCGCCTCGGCTCTTTACAAACATTCGGGGCACCACTCTCTATTTCAAATCTCCAAAGAAAGTGCTTTATACCAAAACACGGTTTTTTTTTTTTTTTTTATTTTTTTTTTTTCTTTTTGTTGGATCACCAACGAGAGGCGAAAATATTCTAAATTTATTTTTCACAACCTAACGAAAAATTTTTCTTGTCCAGTAACGCGTTAACGTCGATCCGAATTATAGTAGCAGTGACAACCGTGGCGATTACTTTCAGTATTAACATCAGTAAGACAAGCGAAGTCGAAAAGTAAAGAAAAAGCTTCTGTTATCGAAAGGCACCAAGACTTCAGAAACCTAAAAAGAAATTCTTAACGAACACGATTGGAAGTTATCTCAGGGAAAAAGTAAGACAATAATGTTAGCATGGCTGAAGTAACCGGTAAGCTTAACTTAGCAATACAATCCTCAATACCGATGCGATATAGGCGATCTTTTCAAAAACATTTTAAACCGAATATGGTGACCCGCGAACGAAATTCCAAGACAGCCCTTGCAGCCTAAAAAAAAGCGTGCATATGAAAAACACATAGAAACACAAAATGAAGACGACAACGTGATCACGACAGAATCGACGAACTACGAAAAAAAAAAAACTCATAGCAGAGTAATGAAAAAATTTTTGAAAGTACCGTATTGCGAAATGAGCAAATCAAACCCTAAAGGAATTTATACAGCTATGTTAAAAAGGAAAAAAAAAAGTAATGACGTCCAACATAGGATCCGTTCGGAAAATGGAAGAAAATGGGAAACACACAGAAAAGAAAATGAAGTATCTATGGCGGATACTCTAAAGAACTTTTTTGCCTCAGTTTCACAGTGGAAAACACGAAAAATCAATCCCATCCCCCCGAAAAACCAGAACAAGGTACTTGCCTCAGCTCATTAACATTTAAGGAATGTGGACATTTTGCTCGCGATAAAAACATGAAAAATAAAAAAACCAAAAAAAAAAAGATCCTGGTCCCTGCAAAATTTGCCACGCCATATTAAAAGAAGCAAAAGAACGAATAAGTAAAACCACTTTCCATCTTTTTTAATAAGTCTTTACTCACCAGAAATGATACCGTTGCGATGGAAACTAGCAAATGGCAAAATGTCACAACCCATATTTAAAAAAGGAAGCAAGTCGTTTGAGCCCGGAAACTATCGCCCATTTCAGTTTTAACACAGTTTGAATGGAAATATTAAATGAATACATCATAAGAGGACAAAATTCGTTAGTAAGTTTTCTTAAGAAGGGAAAATGACATTAATCAAAGCTTCGCAGCATGGATTCAGAAAAATAAACGTATGCCTCTCAAACTTACTTGATTTTACAATAGTTGTGTATTCAAAATGTTACAACAACACGAGGGCAGTAGACGTAGTTTACCTCGATTTTTCAAAAAGCGTTCGACAAAGTCCTCATAAAGAGTGTATCATTAGCAAAATAAAAAGCTCATGGCTATAAACAGGCCATATTTCAAATGGGATAGAAAAACTGCGCTGTCAAAGCGTAAAAAAGGGTGTTAATAAATGGAAATTCTTAGGAGGGACCAGTGTAAATAGTGTTGTTCCTCAAGGAATCCAGTTGCTCGGACATATCCTGGTTCTTAATATACATAAATGACATTGACGCAGTGGAAATCACATAGCAGGATATCGAAATTTTGCTGAGGACACGAAAATCACAAAACATAGCCGCTAAGAATCTCAGCCTGACAACTCATACAAAACGACTTAAACACGCTAACCGAATGGTCAAAAACACATGGCAAAATGAATATTTCAACCCTTGGACAAATGTCATGTACTACATATCGGTAAATAACAACCCTCATAAAAAGTTAAAAAGTAAGTTAACGTGATGAAAACGATTTCCAAACTAACAAGTGTTGATAAATTGAAAAAGATTTAGGCGTTATAATCTCGAAAGAAGATCTCAAATCGAATAACCAAATTTTAGAGGTAGTTAAAAACTGCAAATAAATTGGTTGCTTTATTGGACGGAACTTTCAGTTTAAAATCTGAAAAAGTTATACGCACTCTTTTTTTAACTCGCTTGTTCGCCCCATCTAGAATACTGTGTCGCCTTCTGGTCACCTTATTATAAAGAAGGACATAGGATAGATAACTAGAAAAAATACAAGAGCCAGAGTTAACCAAAATGATAACTAGATTGCGAAATAAATCGTACGAAAATGGCTCAAAGAACTTAAACTTTTCCAATTCCCACTTAACAAAACGGAAGGATAAGAAGGTGACTCAATCGAAGTATTAAAATCTTCAATGGATTTAACGAACGTAGTCTCAGAACATATTTTCACGCTAGACCGGTAAGCTCAACTAGAAACAAACGGATTTTAAAATAAGCAGGAAAACGGTTTTTGTAAACGAACGAAGCAAAGTACTCTTCCCCAACCCGTGTTGTAAAACGTATGGAATGGGCTGCCGGTCAGACGTAGTAAAGTTCAGTAACTCAAAATACAATAGAATCATTTAAAAAAATCTGCCCTCGATAAATATTTCATATCAATCCCCGGTTGTCACTGTTATGATCGGAATAATGTAAAATTTAAATCGCTGGGGCTCGGAAAATTACTTCTCATTGCGTAAAATGATTGCGAGTCGAGTTGCGTATACCAACCCCTCCCACCACGTCTCAGACAGCCCCGAGTGTGGTGGTAACGGTCACTACTACAACTTTTGACCTGTGACGGGCTGTCTGGCTTTCAGTAGGGCCCTGTCAGTTAGTGACCACCCGAGGATTTATATACCAGGGGGTCACTGCTGGCAGGGGGCATTGAAGGTGCACGGCAACCCGTTCTACTTGGAAAGTGCACTTACCGCAAGTGGATTTGAAAACGGAAAGCTGGGGCACTGATTTGGACTGCTGCCTCCCAAGAAAGCGCCAGGCAAAAGGCTGCCGCACTACCCCTGTCTGAACTTCAACAACCTGAGGCCTTACACCAACACTACATAGACCTCCCTCATAACACACAAGAAGCCCGAGGTGTTAACGGTTACCACCTTTAATACTTCGACCCTGTGACGGGCTGTGGTTCAGTTAGGGTCATGACAGGTAGTGAACACCATCGGGCGATTTAAGGTACAGGGGTCACTGCTGCAGGAGGCATTGAAGTGTACGGCAGTCCGACATGGAGGAAAAAGTAAACAATCCCAGCAGTGGAGTGAAACGGAGCTTGGGGCCTGATTGACACTTGCCTCACAAGAAAAGCGCAAGGCGGCAAGGCTGCCCGCACTCACCCTTTGAACCTCCCACACTGTGTTCACACCATTCACACAAAAACACACATAACATGACCTATCTATCAAGCACTAAACCTAACCCCAACAAACTAGTATAGTTAGCCATAGCATTACAGCTTTCAAACTTTCCTCACAAATTCCATGCAAGTTTTTCTATATTGCCATTGGGTATCAATTCTTTCCGGCCCAGCGTCGGCTGGAGGGATGGGGGGGGTGGGGTGAGGAGCCTTTACTTCCATCCTTGCTCTTTATTATCAGTCTAGTGTAGTGTAGTTAAAGCAAACAGTCTTGTAAGTTACCTATCGTTATGTTGGTTCTGGGTGTTAATTTGTATTAATTTGTATTTCATATCACTCCACCTCATTCATACGCACTCATACCTCCCTTTCTAGCATTCAAAATGAAAATTATAATCCACACTACAGCAATTCTATATAATATTACCATCATACGCACAACTCCCTTCACTCCTGGTCAATTTCTATCATTTGGGGAGGGTAGGTAGCCTGTGCGTTCCGCGTCCCTGGTTCGCTGTAGCGGTAACGGCGAGCCAAAAGCAGCAGCAACAAATTGGGCCCATCAGGACCCCGAATGCCACGCACCGGGCCGACACGAAAACCCCTGTCAAGAGGGAAGAATGGGAGGAAGATGTGTGGGGGCCGGTTGTGTCTGTTCTATTGACTCAAATACCTCTCTCTTCATCTCTCCTACTCTCTCTCCTCTATCTTCTCTCTCTCTTCTTCTATCTCTCTCTCTCTTCTCTCTCTCTCTCTCCGCTCTCTCTCTCTCTCTCTCTCCTTTCCTCTCCTCCCCCCTCTTCTCTCTCTCTCTCTAGGGGTAAATTAGGTTAAAGCTTGAGTTCCTGTAACTCTCCTTTCTTATATAGTAACACCACCACAAACAAAAGCTCCAAAACTGTATTTACTTCAATCAGTGCTCAAACGCTAACCGTAAGAAACGTGTCCCCCCCCCCTCCCCCCCCCCCCCCCCCCCTGTTTATATGGGTGAGACATTTGGACTTTCCTAATTCTGTGTTGAGGTCAATGGAACGTGTGGAGTATGTTTTCCAGTTTTGTCTTGTTATTTTTTTTCAGAGTTTTTTCTTCCGTATTTTACGTACTTTTTTTAAGCTGGAAAATGTAACAATATGGTATGGAAAAAAATGCTGGTGTGCTTGCCTTTTCATTTTACTCCTTTTTTTTTCGTTTATTACGCATGACACTTGCTTGACTCAGTATTTTTTTTTCTTGATAGCCTATATATGTTGTTTTCACTACGTATCAAATTTTAGGTACAGGGAAAAGAGTTTCGTACACAAGTTATTCGTCCCAAGGTTTTGTTGTTTCGTACAACTGGATTTTGAGTGTTTTTTCGTACATACCTGGTGTTCGTTTCGTTACTATCAGTAATCAAGTTCACTCTGAGCTGAGTGTACGAAACGACTAATGGTATCATATAGACTACGACGAAACAACCTTTTGGTGTACGAAGCTACTGGTGTACGAACACTGTGTACGAAAGATGACTCGCAAACTTAATTTCCTTATTGTATGTAAGAAGCTCATGAAAACGGGAAGCTCGCTAAGCTTCTTCTATACTTACATTCCTTGGACTTCATTGTAGACATATTCATTTCCACCTTAATCCTCATTTATAAACTTCTTTTATGTCTCGTCTTTTTTTCTTTCCACCCTTTCTACGCATCCTTAGCGACACTTTCCTTTCCTCCTTAATCTTCATTCCCTCCGTCACCATTGCTTTCCCCTGCCACACTTTCCCTGACTTACTTCACAATAGATGCTCTCTCTCTCTCTTCTATTCTCTCTCCATCTCTTCTATTCTTCTTCTCTCCTCTCTCATCCCTCTCTCTCTCTCTCTCTCTCTCTCTATATCTTTTGTTGATCTTTTTATAGTTTTTTCCTTTTCACTTAATACTTAAGAGGTCCTCTCTTGCCCTTCTCTCCTTTCCGTCCCCCTCTCTCTCGTCTCTCTCTCTCGCTCTCTCTCTTCTCTCTCTCTCTCTCTCTCTCTCTCTCTCTCTCTCTCTCTATTCTCTCTCTTCTCTCTCTCTCTCTCTCTCTCTATCGTTGCTTTTCTATAGCTTTTTTCCCTTCACTTAATACTTGGCGTACCTGTCTTTCCCTTCTTTCTCTCTCTCTCTCTCTCTCTCTCTCTCTCTCTCTCTCTCTCTCTCCTCTCTCTCTCTCTTCTCTCCTCTCTCTCTCTCTCTCTCCGTTTCTTCTATAGCTTTTCCCTTTCACGTAAACGTGGCGGTCCTTTCTTCTCCTTCTTTCTCTCTCTCTCTCTCTCTCTCTCTCTCTCTCTCTCTCTCTCTCTCGCTCTCTCTCTCTCTCTCT
>JACEEZ010021057.1:33273-43273 GCA_016584305.1 Chionoecetes opilio
GGGGGAAGAATGTCCAGGGGGGAAGAATGTCAGGGGGAAAATGTCCAAGGGGAAGAATGTCCAGGGGGGAAGAATGTCAGGGGGGAAGAATGTCCAGGGGAAGAATGTCCAGGGGGGAAGAATGTCAGGGGGGAAATGTCAAGAGGGAAGAATGTCCATGGGGGAAGAATGTCCAGGGGGGAAGAATGTCAGGAGGGAAGAATGTTCAGGGGGGAAGAATGTCAGGGGGGAAGAATGTCCAGGGGAAGAATATCCAGGGGGGAAGAATGTCAGGGGGGAAAATGTCCAGGGGGGAAGAATGTCCAGGGGGGAAGAATGTCAGGGGGGAAGAATGTCAGGAGGAAGAATGTCCAGGGGGGAAGAATGTCAGGGGGGAAAATGTCCAGGGGGGAAGAATGTCCAGGGGGAAGAATGTCAGGGGAAAAATGTCCAGGGGGAAGAATGTCCAGGGGGGAAGAATGTCAGGGGGGAAAATGTCAAGAGGGAAGAATGTCCAGGGAGGAAGAATGTCCAGGGGGGAAGAATGTCAGGGGGGAAAATGTCAGGAGGGAAGAATGTCCAGGGGGAAGAATGTCCAGGGGGGAAAATGTCAGGAGGGAAGAATGTCCAGGGGGAAGAATGTCCAGGGGGAAGAATGTCAGGGGGAAGAATGTCCAGGGGGGAAGAATGTCAGGGGGGAAAATGTCCAGGGGGGAAGAATGTCCAGGGGGGAAGAATGTCAGGGGGGAAAATGTCCAGGGGGGGAAGAATGTCCAGGGGAGAAGAATGTCAGGAGGGAAGAATGTCCAGGGGGGAAGAATGTCCAGGGGGGAAGAATGTCCAGGGGGGAAGAATGTCCAGGGGGAAGAATGTCCAGGGGAGAAGAATGTCAGGGGGAAGAATGTCCAGGGGGGAAGAATGTCAGGGGGGAAAATGTCCAGGGGGGAAGAATGTCAGGGGGGAAATGTCAAGAGGGAAGAATGTCCATGGGGGAAGAATGTCCAGGGGGGAAGAATGTCAGGAGGGAAGAATGTCTAGGGGGGAAGAATGTCAGGGGGGAAGAATGTCCAGGGGGAAGAATATCCAGGGGGGAAGAATGTCAGGGGGGAAGAATGTCCAGGGGGGAAGAATGTCCAGGGAGGAAGAATGTCAGGGGGAAGAATGTCAGGGGAAGAATGTCCAGGGGGAAGAATGTCAGGGGGGAAGAATGTCCAGGGGGAAGAATATACAGGGGGAAGAATGTCAGGGGGGAAATGTCCAGGGGGAAGAATGTCCAGGGGGAAGAATGTCAGGGGGGAAGAATGTCAGGGGGAAGAATGTCCAGGGGGGAAGAATGTCAGGGGGGAAAATGTCCAGGGGGGAAGAATGTCCAGGGGGGAAGAATGTCAGGGGGAAAAATGTCCAGGGGGAAGAATGTCCAGGGGGGAAGAATGTCCAGAGGGGAAGAATGTCAGGGGGGAAATGTCAGGAGGGAAGAATGTCCAGGGGGGAAGAATGTCCAGGGGTGAGAATGTCAGGGGGGAAAATGTCAGGAGGGAAGAATGTCCAGGGGGAAGAATGTCCAGGGGGGAAAATGTCAGGAGGGAAGAATGTCCAGGGGGGAAGAATGTCCAGGGGGAAGAATGTCAGGGGAAGAATGTCCAGGGGGGAAGAATGTCAGGGGGGAAAATGTCCAGGGGGGAAGAATGTCCAGGGGGGAAGAATGTCAGGGGGGAAAATGTCCAGGGGGGAAGAATGTCCAGGGGAGAAGAATGTCAGGAGTGAAGAATGTCCAGGGGGGAAGAATGTCCAGGGGGGAAGAATGTCCAGGGGGGAAGAATGTCCAGGGGGGAAGAATGTCCAGGGGAGAAGAATGTCAGGGGGAAGAATGTTCAGGGGGGAAGAATGTCAGGGGGGAAAATGTCCAGGGGGGAAGAATGTCAGGGGGGAAATGTCAAGGGGAAGAATGTCCATGGGGGAAGAATGTCCAGGGGGAAGAATGTCAGGAGGGAAGAATGTCCAGGGGGGAAGAATGTCAGGGGGGAAGAATGTCCAGGGGGAAGAATATCCAGGGGGAAGAATGTCAGGGGGGAAAATGTCCAGGGGGGAAGAATGTCCAGGGAGGAAGAATGTCAGGGGGGAAGAATGTCAGGGGGAAGAATGTCCAGGGGGGAAGAATGTCAGGGGGGAAAATGTCCAGGGGGGAAGAATGTCCAAGGGGGAAGAATGTCAGGGTGAAAAATGTCCAGGGGGGAAGAATGTCCAGGGGGGAAGAATGTCCAGGGGGGAAGAATGTCAGGGGGGAAATGTCAAGAGGGAAGAATGTCCATGGGGGAAGAATGTCCAGGGGGGAAGAATGTCAGGAGGGAAGAATGTCAGGGGGGAAAATGTCAGGGGGGAATATGTCCGGGGGGAATATGACCGGGCCCCACCCTACGGATATAGGCCTGCCCTTGACCAAGATGTTCAAGACACGCCGACCTGTTACTGTTCCCCTGAATATGTCTTAGCGGCGAAACAAGTGGGACTAAAGGGGGGTTCACACTGGCCAAATGGCGTTGACATTTGGCCAGTGTGAACCTTTAGCATCTCAACCCTTGCCTTGGCTTCCCGACACATCGAACAGATACTAAGGTAAGGTATAAGGTATTTCCAGCTCTGCGATATTCTTTGCAACCTAAGGAAACAAAAACTATGAAGGGTATGCATTATATAATTTGTCCGCGGTTATCAATAAGTAACTGAGTTTATATAAATAACGGTAATACCATGTGTTTGCACACCTAGGATTCAACCTAGTAGCGCAGTTCATCATTAAGTAAATTGGTCATATTTGGGTTTAATGGAGATGTCCAATATGCATATTTTAAGCCTTTGAGCCACATTTCAAACTCCACAATCCAATTATAAGCTTATAAAATCTTGAATTCTGTGACATTTGACAACATTAAAAGGTATATGCGTTTCATTTATCGATTCATTAAAGCTTTCCTGTTTGCTATATATATTTTTAAATTCTATATTACATACCATTAACTTTTTTTTCTTACATAATCACCTAACAATGCAGCCGAAAGTGTTTTGATGAGAGGCAGTGAGAGAACACAAACATGAGGGAAGAGGAAGTATGCAGGAAAGGTTACGGAAATGACGCCCGCGTTCATTGCCTAAATGTCAGGAGGCTAACATAAAAAGTAAATCATGAATAATGGAACATTACTGTGAAGTGTTTTAATGGGCGAGGTGGTCCAAAAGGCTTATTACATACACGCAAAAAGACAACTCTTGCATCTATCTATCCATCTATCTATTTACATAAACACCGATTATCCCCTTGAGGACCAGAACGTAATTTTCATTGTAATATAACCACCATTCGACGATTTCAATGAACATAAGCAATATTATATAGATATGACCTGTTTAATATCCTTGTCCATTAGCTAATTTGGTATATTTAGTTACTTTTTCGTAGTTTTATGGCTAATAACAGACGATTTCATATAGCAAAGGAAAGATCTGGGCGTGTAGGGGTTAAATACAAAGGAGGACAAACTCTCACCTATATATAGCATAACCTCTTTATTTGTAAGATAAGTCCATTAAAAAATATATAGGGGCTCTGGATACTAAATTGCCCAGAAACGGAGTCTAACACTACGAAGGAATTCCTCTGCCAACCCTTCAAAGTGTGTGTGTAGCGACGTAAGTGTACCCTGCCGAGGAGGATTACGTTGTCCTTGCTGTCCTTTAAACCCTGACGCTTATTGGGCGGGAAATGGACTTATTGGGCGGGAAACAGACCACTGGGGATTACAGATCATGTGTTGTGGCTTGTTTCTCAGCCAATCACTGACGTCTCTGATTGGGTGATGGAGGCAATTGGTGTGTGTGTGTGTGTATTTCACCCATGGTCTTGTCCACGTGAGTCGGACTCGTGATCGCCAGTTTAGCTCGGTGCGAGCTTGGTGCTCATTATTACCGATCTTTGGGTAATGCTGGAACCTCACACTCCACACACCCCATCCCCTTGATCAAGGGGGGCAGCAACCTCCCGAATTTCTCAGTGTAAAAATCCCCGGGAATGAGCGGGTCTGGGAATCGAACGCCGAACCACAGAATGGTGCCGGGCGCCCTAAACCACCGAGCCGTTCAGGCGTGTGTTTCAATCAATGTAAAGAACAAATTTTTTAGGCAAATAAATTGTGGTGGGTATCCCACCGCTGCCACCATGTGTGGTGGGTCCTCCTAGCCTTGGAAAGGTATCCTTCAGCAGGGTAAGGATACGGAATAGTCACTTTAGTTGCTTTTAATGCTAGGAGAACCGACGGGCCTGACTAAGTCGAGCCAGGTCCCGTAATACACTGCCGGATAACCGCGAGGCCCGCGGGAACACACCCTGGGGCCGTTTGGCGGGAACACACGCCATTACGCCTCAGTTACCAATTAGGTTTTAACATGTGTCCTTTGTAAGGCACCCTTAGATAAATCTACACATCATGTATACATACAATATGTGCTAAATACCACCAGCACAAAATTCCATTACATTCACCCGATTGCCTCTTGAATCTTGTTACATCGTTTTGCATCATTCACTCCACAAACTCGTATTGGTGAACATGTGCACTTAATCACCTGCCTAAATATATATATATTTTTTTTACATCACAAAGGATTGGCCAAGGACACAACAAAGAGAGGTAACACAAAGCCCGCATAGTCTCCCGTCTGTGTGGTGGTGTCGAGCGATCATTACTCATTGGCAGGGTAATTCTAAAACCACTTAATTACCTTTTAACTAATTCACTGGGGACTCGGTATATCTCTAATGATAGGGAAAATAATTACCTCACATGATATACTTATTTGTTGATCGAGGGAGCATGAACTTTATCACTCTAGGTTACATATTTACCATCACTGCTATGTAATTATTAATAGCTCCAGTGTCATTAGTTTGAGTTATTAAGAACAGATCCATCAAACAATATTTTGGGAGTCCCTGCAGCCAGTTCGTAGATTCTGTCGCCCTACGTCTCTGATTGGTGGCCAGCAGAGGCGTTTTGTGATTGGCTCGTAACTCGCCTTCCTAACTTCTAACTCATTGTCCTAACCTAACTTTAATACTTCTAAGCTTTATTTATATGTGTGACGTCATTAGGCAGGAGAAGAGTTATTACCCAATCACAAACGCCGCTGCTGGACAACCAATCAGAGACGTAAGGCACCAAAATCGGCGAACTGTCTGCAGTCTTTTTTTGTTTTTTGTTACAGACACATCAGATCACGGTCCGGTATTGTTCCATCACCGACAATCTCGATGGGACTAATTCCACCCCTGATTGATGCATTCATTGATTACTGCGAGTCTGCCGCCGCAACATCAAAGGCCATATGTGGGGCGCTGACCTTCCATCAGAGGTCAAGGGTCAAATCAACATCATGGAAATCGGGCCACAAGGAAACGTCTGAGCGTAAAGGAACGTTAAGAAAGAAACGTAAAGCGACAAAAAAGTGACGAAAAACAAGAGACTAGAAATCAAAGTAGAAAAACATAATCTATAAAAAATATATATAAAAATGCCACTGGCTACAAGAAGAAAGACGTCATGGCTGCAAGGAAACGTCTGAGACTTTAGTAAAAAGATAATGAGGTGACGAAAAACAGAAGACAAAAACTTCAAGTAGAAGAAAATATATAAAAAAATGCAATTTCTCTAAAATCAGAAACGGTAACCACTCTCCAAAAAGCTACTCGTGACCCTGAAAGCCAACCTCCTGTGTGTGAAAGGCCCAAGATTCTAAAACAAGTCTTTTTTCTCAAGACAAGAGACGGAAAAAACTCACGTCTCCGTCACGACACCGTTCTAAAAGTTCTAAAGGCAGTTGCGGCTAAATACATTGCTTACATTTAAAGGTTCAATTTATAGTAACATCAACACCATGTAACATATGTCGTAGCATAAAAAAGATAAATTGAAACAAAACTTTATACTTTCAAATCCATGGATCAAAATATTTATCCAGCGTTCAGAGTAACAGACATGAACACCGGCCAGTGTGTACCGGAGCCACAGGACGGGGAGGGTGTGGGACTGTGGGAGGGACGCGGGAGGGCAGTGAGGCAGTGTGATCGCGGCTTTTCATCTAAATGTCATATCGGCCACACTCATGGCACACCCTATTAAAGGTACGCCTGCCGCTAACACGCGATGGCCCTGCAACCTTTATAATATACTAGTCGCAAAGCCGCCCTCCGGGCGGACTTTTTGGCTAGCTCCTGCGGAGGGCTATTGGTGGGCCTTCGGCCCACTAAACACAGACTCTCCAGATAGCCCCTTCTAACTTTCTTACCCATCACCCCCCACCTATTCCCTCACCCATCACCCATCACCCCCCACCCATCACCCCACACCCATTACCCATTACCCCACACCCATTACCCATCACCCCACCCATTCACTCACCCATTACCCATCACCCTACATCAAGGTTTCCTCAATTCTCGCAACCCACATTTTCCCACAATTCTCGCTAATAGGCTACTAAAAATAAAAATAAAATAAAAGTGATCGGATCATCCCATAAGTGGCCTTAAAATGTTCCCCTGGTCGACCTGGTTCCAAAACTGTGCCATATGATGGGATTGCGTCACTGGGGGCGGCACCTATCGCGGACACACACACAGACACACACACACACTTTCGCTTATATTATTATAGATTCTATATATTATATATATATATATATATATATATACGTATATATATCTGTGTATGAGTGTATGTATGGGTGTGAGCTTATTATTAGTTTGTTTAACGATTCTCCACCGCTTGCGTGATGTGGACCAATTTGTTCCTCCATTGATTCAAAGTCTATACAAACTCGCACATACACAGCGCGCCAAAGTATTGTTCGCGACATCATAACACAGCGCTTCCATACGGGAATTCAGAAAATGTACTCTATGGCAGCCTACTGACTTCCGAGAGAGATATCTTACATATGGCAGCTTGTTTAAGGCACGGGCAGTCCATCAAGACCGTTGAGGAATGTTCAGATGCCACTTGTCAATTATAGACGAAGCATTTTAAAAAGTATCGCCTTCCTTCCCGCGAGTAATTTGAACAGACGCGCATTGGTATAACTATCATTATTTTCATAATGGGTGGCAAGAAAGACCTAACAAAGGAGCAAATTAAAGTTATTGTATCTCTACACAAGGCAGAGAGGCCAGTGGAAGAAATATCAAGGATTGTGGATGTTACGAGGAGATGTGTGCATAAGTGGGTGGAGAGTTTCACGGTGGGTTGGCAGGGTGGCGACAGCCGCGACACCATAACATTATAAGTGGCCAGGGCGAGGATGTAAAACACCAGCAAGCACCCTAAATGTCATGAAACGTCAAGTGGATGCCCATCCTCAAATAAGAGCAAGAAAAATATTGCGATATGACTTTTACATCCTCACCCTGGCCACTGGTGGTTCTGGAACAACAAATACTACTACTACAACTATTATTACTACAACAACAACAACAACATCAATAACTACTACTACTACTACCTTTTTCTTTTACCTTGGAGCCTATAGCCTATACGGCTTATATCTTCCTTCCTCCGTTTTTCTACTACTACTACTACTACTACTACTACTACTACTACTACTACTACTACTACTACTACTACTACTACTACTACTACTACTACCACCACCACTGCTAATAACAATGCTACTTCTACTACCACCACCACTACTATATACTACTACCAGTAATTCTACTACTAATGACAATAATAACACTCATACTAGTACCGAAACAGCAACTACAATACCCCCCCCACTCCCACACACACACACACACACACAAGCAGCCCCCCTCCCCCCTACACACACACACATATATCCTAACACCAGGCAGCAACACAATATCCTCGTCACCTGGCCACGCCCCTACCATTACATTAAGACCTTTCACGCCCTTTTGCTCGTCGCCTGGACCTCCTTTAATATATTCTATATATTCTCACCTGTGATGATGGGGGGGCGGGGGGGCAGGTGTGATATATAAGCCATAATTCACCTCCGCCGTGAGACATTACCTTTCAGACGCTTGATTTACTTGCTTCTTTTAAACGCTGCGCCAAAAGGGACTCTTACTTACTTACTCTCCTCTTCCTCCTCCTCTTTCTATTACTTTTCCTCTTCCTCTTTCTACTCCTCTTCCTCTTTCTACTGCTTTTCCTCTTCTTTCTACTCCTTTTCCTCCTCCTCAACCTCCTCTTGTATTGTAATTTCCTTTCTTTTCTTTTTTTCCATTCCGGTTAAAGAAAAGGACAAAAAGGACTTACTTTACTCTCACTCTTTCTCCTTTTCCTCTTACTTTTTCTCACTATCTCATTTTTTCTCACTTATTTTCACACTATCTCACTTTTTCTCACTTATTTTCACACTATCTCACTTTTTCTCACTTATTTTCACACTATCTCACTTTTTCTCACTTATTTTCACACTATCTCACTTTTTCTCACTTATTTTCACACTATCTCATCTCTACTCCTGTTTTCCTGCTCAACCTCCTCTTTTTTTATGATTTCCTCTTTACTTACTTACTCTTCTCCTCTTCCTTTCCTAACCTCTTACTTTCCCTACTCGTTTCTCCTCCTTTACCTCTTCGTTTTTTTGTAATTTCCTCTTTTTCTATTATTTTATTTCAGTTTTTTTCTCCTTAACCTCTTCGTTTTTTTGTATTTTCCTCTTTTTCCATTTCTTTTTTCCAGTTTTTTTCTCCCCAACCTCCTTGTTTTGTAATTTCCTCTTTCTGATCTCTTTCTCCGTTCCGGTTTCCTCCTCCAATTTCCTTCTCTTTCTCTTCTTTCTACTCCTCCAATTCTTCATTTTCTATTTTTGAGTTTTGATCCTCCTCTTTCTTCATAGACGATAGATGACGCTATGCATTGAGTAAAAAACAGAATAAAGCGAGAGAATAAATAAAAATGATGGGGATATAAAACATGATAAAATATTGCTGTAAATAAGACGGAAGAGGAGACAAGGAAGGTGATATACAAGGAGCAGGAGAAAAATGGTGTCATGGATGCAACGAAAGAAGATAAAAAGGAAAGGAAAAGAATAAAAAAAGGAAGGGAGGAGGAATGAGGTTGTGTAAAGAGACATAAAAGGGAAGAGAAAAGAGAAGAAATTGAAAAAGCGGTACAGAGGGTGAGGGTAAAAGAGAAATATGAATGAAAGATGTCCGAATGGAAGGTAGAGAGAAGAGAGGAAAAGCAAGTAAAAGAGAAAAGCAAAGCAAATAAAATAGAATGCAGTAAACAGAAGGAAGGAAAGATACGTAAGAGAACCGATAGTTATTAACCCTTCACGCCCAGATCTTTCCTTTGCTAGATAAAAAAAATCGTATGTTGTTAGCCATAAAATTACGAAAAGTAACTGAATATACCAAATTAGTTAGTCGACAGGGATACTAAACAGGTCATATCTATAAAATATTGCTTATATTCACTAAAAATCGTCTAATGGTAGCCAAATTACAATGGAAACTAGGGGGGGTGGCACTCAGTAGAGCGCATACCTCCGCCCGAATATTTCATCAATTGGTTACCATGGCAACAGTTGTGATTCGATTTCATCCAAAATTTAATCAGTTCTTCCTTATACCAAATAGACTTGGTATACCAAGTTTGGTCCAAATCTATTCGTAACTTTTCGAGAAATCCTGTACACTAACAAACAAACAAACAAACAAACAAACAGACAGACATATCGGGGTGAAAACATAACCTTCCTCCAACTTCGTTGATGGGAAAATACGAAAATTGATTGAAATGTAAAAAATTAAAGTTTTTTTTTTATTCAGAAATGCGAACTTATATAAAAAAATATATATATAAAAAGTAGGGGAAAGACACAACAAAAGAGAGAAAGAAAGCAAACGCAGTAATCATTAATAAAACAGAATAAAGACAGAAAGAGAGACAGACAAACAACATGAGAACTGCTACAAACCCTTCGCCTCGCC
>JACEEZ010021057.1:48273-55773 GCA_016584305.1 Chionoecetes opilio
TCGCAGCGCCTGCTGGGGTGCGGATCCCACGCGATCCCCGACGCTAAAAGCGGTGCTGGTCGCCCCGCTGACTGTTTTTGCTGCCTCACCTCGTCGATGCCGAGCAGCCTCACCTCGTCCCTAAATATCTGGTTGGCAGGGGCGGATGCAGCGTCGTTCCCTCGTGGCATCACTTTTGTAGCGGTAAAACCACCTGTCACAGAACAACCTTTCCGCGCCAGTATATTTTTTCACCGTTCGATGGCATCGCCTCTGATATCCCGTTGCCTGACGGGACATGGGCCACGGTATGGGGAAATTGCTATGCCCCAGCGATTGGCGAACTCGCCGAAAAAGGAGCTGCGGAAGCTGTGGCGTTGTCAGTTAGCAGCTCCTTGGGTGCTCCTCGCTCCAAAACCACAGACTCCAGCAGCTCGGTGCGCTGGCGGTGTCTTGACGTCTGATGCCCCTCCAGATGGCGTAACGCAATGGGCCGCAATCTATAAGAGTAAGATAATGTTATTATTGACATGACAGATGTCCATACTGACTCTGCCCCAAATTTCCGAGACTCCCAACTCCCCTTTTTGTCATGTCTCGGGCGCCGGGTCGATGGACTGACATTAAACGGCATACTTGAATAACATCACGTACCTGCTGCCGTTGAACTGTGGGATAGAGTCTTTAGCAGAAATATAGCGTACGCTTGATACCTGGATGTCCGCTGGTCACGGGATCTTGGCGATTGTCCTGCTCAGTGATGGCGACGGCAGCTCCACATGCCAGCTGGTCTCTCTCAGGGCCAAGCCACCTCTTGGGCACACCGAGTGAGCGCGTCAGCTTTGTTCTCGGCGGAAGACACGAACCTTATATCTAAACTTAGGCCATATTTTTCAACGATGCCCGCAGCGCCCTCTAAACGCCTGCGGATCAGCATCTCGCTTGAGGCCTTGGCCCTTCACTCGTGCTTTCTTTGACAAAGTGTACTTCACCCAATAATACACGGTCCGGGAGTCTGTCATAATGGTTAACTTACTCATTTTCCAAGCAATGGCGAGATTCAGCCCCTTGATGACTGCATCCAGCTCAGCAAGGTTATGTGAGAGCAATCATCCCGTCGCAACCAGCATGCGTCTTCTATAACGTCGCCGTTCACCTCTAAGACTGCTCCCAGCGCGAGAGAACTTGCATCTACCCAAAACGAATTTTCATCACCCTTCACATACCACCGTACCTCGGCCGGATCTGATCTCTTCACCTGCCTAAATGTTTCCTCGATCTAAAGCGCAGCTTTGAGTCGGTGACCTCATCTTCCCAGGAAGTGGTGGCCGAAATTGGCACACCTTTTCAGGTATGACGCCGCCACTCTCGGGCCACCGCACAAAAAGCAGGTGACTTGTCAACTGCCCGCACAGAGAGAACACCGTCCGCCTCGTCAGTTTCTCAGGCATGTCTGCGATTTTGTTGTCCCGCTTCCAAAAGAGGCCTCGGCGCTCCCCCCAAACTCTCAGCCAAGAAACTCGAGCTCCTTCGTGCACACGCTCGGCAGGCTTGCCAGATCAGGCCGTGTCGGCTTAGGTGATTCTCAACTTCCGCTGCAGAGGCCACACTTTCGTCCACTAGTATGTCGTCCAGATACGGTGAGGCGGCGGAATTAATTATCTCGTCCCGCTCAGCACAGTGCTCAAAACCTTTTTCAGGACGAGAGGTGCGATGTTCGGGCCCAAACCCCAACCTTGTCAGGCAGTACCGCATTCCTCGAAACCCCACCGTCTGGTATGACCACAGCGACGGGTTTGGACATGGATTTGCAGTAGGCTTTACGCAAATCCAGGAGAGCGACTCTCTAAACCCCGTCCTGCCCCCACTCTCTAATTTTCTCCGCGCAGACGTCCGCATCGGCGGTGTGCACATCAAGATAAAGTTAAGTTCACGAAAGTCCATCACTGGGCGTACTTTTTTCTTATTACGTTGCACCCAAAAGCCATCAGGGAATAGTTCCTCTCACTGGCCCGTGAACAACCTTACTGTACGGAACCAGCCAACCATCCTTGATCCATTGACACAGTTCATTCTCGTATTCCTGCGGGGCCCCTTGAGGCACTCGATACTCTGAAACTGTATTCTGCAGTCGCGGTGGCCCGTGCCACTGCTCCACTTCCATGACACAGTCCACTGCGGGCTTTCACGTCATATGTCACTCCAAAGTCCTTTTTATCAACGTCTCTCTGTAAGGCAGTTGCCGCGCTGTCCCCGACCTCGGATTCCTCGATACCAAAATTTACGTCGTCCAACGAGCGCACTGTCCAACCACGCAAGGCATTTATAACCTTCATACCCATAACCAAAGTCAAACCAAGTGGCCTGGTTCGCATCACAAGCGCACTCATTGTCACTGACGGTCCCGAAGCAGTTGGACATGCACCTCACCCATCCCCATACACTCACAACGCTCACCGCTCATCGTAGTCATGCTAACGTTCCTTTCTTCCAACGAGAGCACATGGGGGGTACACGATGCACCTCGTGCTGCCGGTGTCGACAAGGACGTCACACTTTACTCCATCAACAAACAACCGAACCGTCGGCAGGGCGCTCGTTACAGACAGTCCGGAGAGGAAGCTGGCGCCAGTGCTACCTCTCCCAGCCGTTTCCCGGGCACGATGAGTAAAAGTAACGGTTGTCTTCATCGGCCTGAGTTACCACTACAAGCTATCGAGGCCCCTTCACAGTCACCAGTGATGAAGCCTGAAGACTCTGCCGCCCGTTTTAGATGGCCTGGCGACGGACCTCCGCTTGATACCAAGTTTTGACGGAGCGTTTACATGCAGTGGGAGAATGGCTGGAGAAGCTGGAGCTGGTGTGGGCCGGCTGCGAGGGATTACTGAGCTACACACCGTCCCTACCTCTTCGACCCCACTGCAGGCGCATTCTCCGTCTACCAGCACTCCAACAGCGCAGACAAAACGACTTCAGCAAGATAAAAGCTGCGCTCATCTCCGCCTTCGCCGGGGGATAAGTTTGTCGCCTACGAGCAGTTTTTCACTCGCCGCTTCAGGATGGTGAGTCAGTTGACGTTTACTTGGCCGACCTGCGCCGCCTGGCTGCCCTGTTTGGAGGAATACCTGACAATGGCCTGATCTGTGCTTTTGTGGCTGGTCTTCCTAGTTCAGTCAGCCACATCCTGAGAGCCGGTTCACGCCTAGATAGCTTGTAGTGGTAACTCAGGCCGATGAAGACAACCGTTACTTTTGCCCGTTTTATTTGCACTGCCTTAATCATAAACAGACTGGTCAAAATCAACAGGTTGGCCTCGGGGCCCGAAACAAGATTTGGAACGAAACAATATATAAGTTTAATGAAACACTCACACAAACGAAACAATATATATGAAACACACACACACACACAATTATCCTTAAGTACAGGGTTAATAGTTATTGGATTACACTACAGGAGGTAAAGAGGGGGAGGGGAGAGAGAGAGAGAAGAGAGAGAGAGAGGAAGAGAGAGAGAGAGGGGAGAGAGAGAGAGAGAGAGAGAGAGAGAGAGAGAGGAGAGAGAGAGAGAGAGAGGAGAAGAGAGAGAGAGAGAGAGAGAGAGAGGAGAGAGAGAGAGAGAGAGAGAGAGGAGAGAGAGAGAGAGAGAGAGAGAGAGATATTGGAGACAAGGCTAAAACACACCGGAATGTTGGGAGCAGAATAACACGGGGTGATCACTGTACTACACCCACAAAAACACACACCACACCACCATTTTGTATCCCTCTCATCGGGGAAATCGGTCGCCCTAAAAATGATAAAACAGAACCGTGCCGAAGACGAGTTAGTCCCGGCTTCCCTTTGTTGACATTCCTGACTCGCGGGACTCTGCTCCAATCTGTCTCACTCCCGGGACTGATCCGATATTTTCCATTTTCTTTTTCACCCTTTTGCTTCATTTCCCATCTTATTTTTTCTTGCATACGGCCGAAAAAGAGAGGAAGAAGGGATTGGAGATAGATTATTCGTACCCAGTATACCATGAGACAGATATAACACAACACATACATACATACATACGGTTAGTGTACGTTTTCCTGGATTTGAATTTCGAGGGTCCCGATATTGAGAGTGGTGATGACGGACGGAGCAGGTAAGATTATCTATTTGTAGGAGGGGAGAAGAATGGTGTTGATGATGAGGAATAAAGAAGGAGGAGGGGGAAAGGAGGAGAGGGGAGGAGGAGGAGAGGTGGTTAGTCTTCTATGTTTACTTGAGAATGTGCGAGTAGCGTAGCGGGGGGCAGTTCGCATGACTCCGCGCCTTCTCCGTGCCGTAAAACCGCAATTTAATTAGAGTGTGCACGAGGGAAAATTACAGAGAAGAAGAGAGAGAAAAGAGAGAGGAGAGAGAGAGAGAAAAGAAGAAAAAAACAACCTATCACTATTCCTACACAGAACATTGTAAATCTACATACACCTTCTTTCTTCCTCCCCTTCGAACCATATTCATACGCTCATTTTTATTTTAATTTTTTTCTTCGCCCATCCTCCTTTTCCTTCCTACCGCTTTCCCTCCTCCCCCTCCTCCTCCTTTATTTCATTTTTCCAAACCCTCTTTACTTCCTCCTCCTCCTCTTCTTCACTTTCTTCTTTACCTTTTTTCCTACCTCTCATTTTTTTTTTTTTTTCTCTCTCTCTCTCTCTCTTCTCTCCTCCGCTATCCCCCTCTCTCTCTCTCTCTCCTCTCTCTCTCCCCCCCTCTCTTCCTCTTTAGCTGAGCCATCTAAGGTGACGCACAAACTAAATGAAAACAACAAAAATGGACGAGAAAGAGTTTTGATACGCCATTATTTCCCTCTCCTTTCCCCCCCCCCATATCCGCCTCCCCTTTCCCCTCCCCCATATCCGCCTCCCCTTTCCTCTTCCCCTTCTTTACCCTCCCCCTTCCCTCCCCTCCTCCAAATGCCTCTCTCCCTCCTCACTCTTCCTCCATTTCCTCTCCATACTTCCTCCTCAACATGTCTTTCCATTTTTTAGAGAAGTTTCAGCAGAGGGAAGTTTAGATAAGGTTTTAGGTATGTATGAAGTTTTCTTTTAGTGAGAAGTTCGTGTGATGGTGTTATGGTGTTAAGGAATGGGGTTTGTTAGTGAGTGAGTGTTTGGGTGTTGTTAGTTGTGGTGTTATGCTGTGTGATGTTAGGTTGCATGTATATCTATTTGCATATGCAAAGCTACAGTATATACCAGAAGACGCCCTTAATCGACGAAGGACGAGCGAGCCCGTAGAAACCCGCCCCCACGTGCGCACATGCGGCGTCACCCGGAGTTTGACCTGTGTGGACTTTGCTAGGTGTGTGGTATCAAAACCAACACCAAATTTCAATTAGTCGGTCAGCCGTTTCTCAGCTATAGCAAGGTAAACGTAGTCTGACACCCCTCACGCGGCACGCCCCACGCGCCATGCTGACCCTCACGTGGAAAAAAACATATCAAGCACAAAGGGTTTGAATGGGGCTATCAGATGGCGAAGACCGTTTTGTCAATCCGGAAGCGGGATTCCAAAGATATAAGCTCCTGAAAAGCGTGACGGTGGGTCGG
Organism: Chionoecetes opilio; assembly: GCA_016584305.1. Taxonomy (NCBI): domain Eukaryota; kingdom Metazoa; phylum Arthropoda; class Malacostraca; order Decapoda; family Majidae; genus Chionoecetes; species Chionoecetes opilio. The sequence goes on from JACEEZ010021057.1 coordinate 53,834, forward strand.
GTCGGGTCGGGTCGGGTGGGGCCGCTTAGTGAGAAAAATCCCGTATCCAGTGAGGACTCTCGAGCCCCTTCGCGCTCGCTCGTAATAAGGTGGTATATAGAAAGAGATGGAGGTGGATATTATGTTATAGGTATAGACAGGGAGAAAAGCGTACAGTAGAAAGAAGATCTGGTAATGCAAAGAGCTTAGTGTTTTGCGTGTGTTGCGATGTAGCGTAAACAAGCGATGGATTTCTCTCTCTCTCTCTCTCTCTCGTCTCTCTCTCTCTCTCTCTCTCTCTCTCTCTCTCTCCTCTCTCTCTCTTTTCTCTCTCCTCCTCTCTCTCTTCTCTTCTCTCTCTCTCTCTCTCTCTCTGATTTTTGATTATCTTTATACACACAAGAAAAAATAATGTTCTTTACACCACACACACAAAACACACACACACACACACACACAACACACACAACACACACACACACACACACACACACACACAAGAAAAAATAATTAGGAGTAAAAAAAAAAGATTAACTCAAAAATGATCAGTCTTATGTGTAATCTCAATTGAGTTTCTCATCATTAAGGAAAATGAATGCAATTAAGAGTTCATTAAAAGATATAATTGGAGCTTTAACTCTACCATTACCTTTCCTTGATTTCTTTGTTATTTTTGATCTGGTTGATGCTGTACATTAATTCATCAAATGTTTTTCTTTTACGCAATGCAGTATAATATAACAACAATAATTTGCCACCATTAGTCTTCATAAGTTGTATTGTTTTCCTATATCTTAATTCTCTTCTTTTTCTTTCATATTTCTCTTCTCTTCTTTTCCTGTCACCTTCGATCTTTCCTTTCCTCCCTTGTGTGTGTACCTTTCCTCCCCCCTTCTCTCTCTCTCTCTCTCTCTCTCTCTCTCTCCTCTCTCTCTCTCTCTCTCCCCCTCCCCCCCCCTCTTCCTCTCTCTCTCTCTTCTCTCTCTCTCTCTCTCTCTTCTTTCCCTCCTTTATACGGGGACCTTTCCTACCCCCCCTTCACCCTTCACCCCCAACCCCCCCCCGCCCCGGAACAAGTCCCCTTCCAGCCATTAGCAGCAATACAAGTTATGCCATACATTACACCCAACTTGTTTATCGGAGGCAGGATCAATAAGTCAGTATTACAGCCCTTGTATCTCCCCCCTCCCTCTCTCCTTCCTTCCATCTCTCCATCTCTTCCTCCTTCCATCTCTCCCTTCCTCCTTCCTTCCCTTCCTTCCCTCAATCTCTCCTTTCCTCTCTCCTTCCTTCCATATCTCTCTCCCCCTTTCCCTTCCCTTCCTTCCCTCCATCTCTCCCTTCCTCCCCCTCCCTCCGTCAACCCCCCCTTAGTTCTATCAACGTCCCCCCTTTCTATTTCAACTTCCCTTTCCTCCCCTTCCCTTCCCTACACAGAAACATACAACCTTCTATTATTTCCCTTTTCCCTCTTAACCTCTACTCCCTTTTCCTTACCTATTCCTTTTCTATCCTCCCTTTTCCCCTTTCCCCTGCACCTATTCACTTCTCATCCACTGCCTATCCTACCTTTCATCCCAAGTATTTATTATCCTTTTTTACTATTTTTTCTAACTATTTTTTTTTTACTTTATACGTTTTGTTTTTTTGTTTTTACTTTTTTATGATTTTTTACTTTTGTTTTGTTTGCTTCTTTACTTTTTTACACAATGAATCAAAGTCATTCATTTCAGGTTTACTTGTTTACAGTAAATCTGGGGTGAATACAAACATAGCAGGAAGAACTCTTGATAAATGTCTTCGATTCTGAGGATACTGTGTACCAAATCACACGACATGCCGCTTGCTTCCTCGGTACACAACGCCACGCCACGCTACGCCACGCCACGCCACGCTACGCATGCCACCTACGCCACGCCAAAGCCACGCTACACTATGCCGCTACGCCATGCTATATGCCA